>JANQAP020000127.1:1795736-1809479 GCA_026874005.2 Erythroxylum coriaceum
TCTTTACTAATATTAACACTTTCCCATGAATTGTTAATTGCCCTTGTCCCCTGTTCGAAGAGTACATAAACATATAGCAATAACCAAATTACAAATAAAATAGAAAACTGATCGACTCACAAGAATGCTTGTTTGCATTTTGGCCTGGTAGCTTAAGAAAGTGTTCCCACTTCCCGGAGCCCTTAAATCTTGCTCTGGCTGACTGACATGCAATTGCTTGCTAACAATCGTATTAAATTTAATTTACACATTCTTTAAGTGATTTACCTAATTAATAATTTATTAGTAATTTATTCAGACCATTAGGTTTATTAAATATTACGCATTTTTATTTAATAAATACTTCAAAATAAGGATAATATAAACAAAATTATAAAATCTAGTAAGATCTTTTTTGCCTAATAAAATTTCATTAGTATTAAGTGTATTGTTCAGTTTTGGAAGTTCAGAGAGAGTAGAGGAGTTTGATGAAAAAAGGAGGCTCTTTCTCCTATTCAAAAAGAGATAATATAATCTTTTATTTCTTAAAGAAGTCGGTCTAATAATACGCTAACTTTATTTCTAGTTAGCAGGAGGATTATTTTTAAATGATCCATATAAAAAATAAATAAAATAAAATAAGTAAATAATAAATAATAAAAAGAAATAACCAAGGGAGACTATGATTGACACACTTGATTGAGACATTATACATACAACAACACAAAATGAGTGAGTAGTCTGTATATTTTTTGTGTATCAAAAGTTGTGAAGGTGGTGGGGGTCCCTAAATTCAAATAAAGTGTCTAAAAGTAGCAAAAATTGAAATCCAAATCAGACAAAACTTTGAGCTCCCCATGGCAAGCACTAGTATGATATAATTGCATAAACTTTATAAAGCAAATAGTACAAAAGAAATTGGCATCCACTACTCTTAGAACATATATCAGATCTCTAGATTGGTTAAGCTAATCATGAGGAGATTATTACGTGAACTCACTTGGTATTTTGAACGTGGAAAGGGCATGAGACCTTGCTTGTGGCTGATGGACTAATTGCTATATCTGCATGTAACATTACAGCAGCTCAAGACCAATATCATGGGCTGAGGGCCTAAAGTAGATGAGAGCTCGAGCACACTTCAAAAAGAGTAGTGGACCGATTGAATCAACAACCTTTGTAATACCCTTTGGACTTTGTGGTAGCAAGTTGATGTTTTTGTCACAGGTTCTAAATCCCACACTGAATTTATTTCTATATATATATATATATATATATTTAGTGGTTTTTAGTTTAAGGTTACTAAAAACACAGAACTAGAATCCAACTTCATTCATTGTTATTTGGATTTTCACTTATGGTCTGTTGTGCTATGAACTCTTCTCTTTGTCCCTTTCTCTATCTGGTCCCTATATTTTCTCTCCTTTTTCTTTCCCGGCGTTCGGACCCACTAATAGTTTAGACCCTAATCATTTTTTTTTTCGGATTCTTCTTTGATTTTCGATCTGGGTTTTTGTTCCGCTCAAAGATCAAAATTTTCTTCCAGTGAACTGGATTTTATCATCTGGGTCTATCTCAGATTTCGGAATGGGTAAAAATCAAGCATACAAAGCTATGCAAAGAGCGAGGGTTGGCTCTAGCTCCGCGGGACCTGTAGAGATTGAAGACGGCATGGTTTGTACCCTTTCATACTATTCATTGTTGATGGAGACTTTCGATTATTTAACCGATAAATTTGACCTTCTCTTTCACTCGTGTGCTTTTTAAGTTTTAGTTTTTGTCTAAAAGTTAGATGCTTTAGATTGAAATCTATTTATTTGGAGACGTTTATGATGTTGTTATGTAGTTGTTGGTGTATTTGTTTGTGGCAATGAGTGGGGAAACCAATCATGTTCTGATGGATGGATTCGTTTAGACGCTTAATATTATTCTGCTATTTATCGGTGTTGTACGTTGTAGTTGTACTTACTGGTCTTGGTTTTGCGCATTATGGTTTCGAATAAGGGATTTGAAAATTAAAGGTCTGTTTTGGCTGTGCCAGTTGAAGGAACTGCTGACTAGACAAGTTCTTCAAATATTTATAGCAGTGTTGATTAGTATTACTGCTATAATTTTGGTTCTTTATGATCGTAGATTGGTTCTTAGATTGCTGATTGTTTTACTTGGTAGTAGACAGGCTTATGATGCATCGATTACATTCATGCTAGGATTTAGAACTACGTGGATGGGGCTAACTCTTAACTGAAACGGAGTTTATTTCATTTAGCAAAGACAATAATAATAGTAGCCCTTCTCAGTAAACATATTGGTGTAAGTTATTACCTGGCATTTTCAGCTACTACTGAATTAGTTGATCATTGAAAGGCTAGATCCATATCAAGAATTCTAGATCCATATCAAGAATTATGCTGATGACCGATATCCAATTGGGTGGTCTAGTGGCTTTTATAGTGTGGATGACACCTGCTTGTCTTTTTCTTTGCAACTCTTATTCCTGGAACATTTCTGATGAGGAGAGTCGCAGGTGGATGGTTCTTTTCATTCACCAGAGTGGCATGCTGCTCGTTTGGCTAGCCTTAAAACCTCACACACTATTACCTGGGAAGAATTCAAAAAGAAGCAAAAGGTAGCTTGTTGGATATGCCTTATTGTTCTTCACTCACTGTAGCATATTTTTATTTTGTCATTACTAATTGCCATCTTGGCTTGAGCCATATTTTGTTTGTATAATTGTTCCACCTACACAAACATAAACTTACATACCTCGTCACAAAGGCAATCTGATTAGACTTGTTGTCTGCCAACTTTCAAATTCTCAGTATTACATGCCGAATACAAATGGAAAATGAATGATGTATCAAAAGCTGCACAAAACGTTTTCTATAACGTTTTCCATGGGCAACTGATTATAATAATTTGCCAACTTGTGTCATAATATGAAGTTTATGGCCTAGTAAGAAAAATAAGATATATGATAACAAATGAAAGGAAATTACTTTTAACAAGACAATATCATGAGATCAAGCATAGTTTTGGTGAAAGGTTGAAAGTGATTTTGCTGTAGCCGAATTATTTTGCATCTCTATTTGTTTGCTGAAACATTTTTCTGGACCTAGGTCTCAATATAGTAACTCATATAGGCTGTGATGATTATGCCTATCAGTTTTTCTATCTTCTAGGCTTTTGTAATAAAGGCCTTCTTATGTATGTTGATTTCTAGCATTTGATGCTACCCTTATGTGCCATGAAACATATTTTGGATTTGGCTTTACTCTTCATGTACAGGAAGATGAAATGAAAAAGGAGGAACTTGAAGCAGATACAGACAAGATGATGAGGGAGTACAGAGCACAACTAGATGCTGAAAGAGCACACAAACTTGCCCACGGGAAGAATCACTCCCACAGCAAGTCTAAACGTCAGAAATGTATGCATGAAACAGCTCTGAAATATCATGTTATGTGATTACTAGTGATTTGTGTAGTAATGAATACAAGATGTGTGCTGCAGATAGGAAGGACAAGGATGTGAAGAAACGTAGCAGAAAAAAGAGAAAGGTGCTTATATATTCATAGTATCTATAATTTGTTGAGTTGCATTTACCAGAAAATACATTTCAGAAAGTTTAAGCCTTCGCTCTTTGATTTAGTTGCTTGATTTTGTATGAGAAAAAATTTAGTTCCATCTTTTATCCATGCCTGTCTGTTCTCTAATAACGTTCTTATGGACTGTTTATGTTATCTATTTGTGCAAATGATGCTTTCTTGAACTAAGAAGGACAATTTTTATTGAATGTATTAACACTTATGTTGTGCTACAAAAATTATGGAATCCATTAGAACTGAGCGACCAGTAATATCAAGTACCAAGTTGGAAAGGGCCTCTGGTAATTCTGATTCATACTTTCCAAGTTTATTATAATCCATCAAACTTTTTTCGTGTTTTGAAGACATTGTGAGATTTAAGTTTAACATTTAATCAGTTGTATCACATGTTATAGAAATGTAACCTGATTTTGTTCCAAGATTGATACAATCTAAAACTAAGTTGAACATGAACTCTTTTTGGTCTCTGAGGTGGATAATTACTGTCATATGTTTGTCATGCCTTTAATTTTGATCTATTTCGCTTCCTTATGAGATCGCTGGGTTGCAAATAGATGCGTATTTATTTTAAGTTTCTTATGTCTTTATCATACCTTTTCTTACAAAAATGCATTAGTTTGACTTGGTTTCTTTGATACATTGATTCCTGAAAGTTATTGAAATCGAATCTTAGGAATATCATTAAATTCCACTGTACTTCAAGTTCCCTGAAAGTAATTCCTTAAGGATCTTATTTTAAAATAAAATTTCAGCATTCAAGGCGTGGATCTTCAGAGTCTAGCTCTTCTAGTTCATCCTCTGATTCTTCAACTAGCGATGATGAGAGAGAATCAAGAAGATCCAAAAAGTCTAAGAGATCAGAAAAAGGAAAAAAGAGTAGATCAAGATCCAAGCACGCCAGTAGTGGTGATGAAGGGGCTGATGGCCCTGTTCCTCTGTCGAGATTCTTTGGGAGCACGAAGAGTTAGTAGTAATAACGCATGTTCTTCCTAAAGAGGAGATTACTCTTTCCTTTCTCTTGTATTTTCATTTAATTTGATATGCTTGTAGCAAATATTGGCTGAACGTTCGTCTTCCTTTCGTCTCCCAAAATGAAGTTAGCATTTACAAAATTCTTTTTACATTAGGATCCCATTACACGTCTGTCCGTACAATGTGCCTCAGTTGCATGGTATGACTTTTGCGTTGTATGTAACTTCTGACTTCTGAGTATGTCACATTCCAACCATTCGATGGCCTTATCTTGCCAAAAACAATTCATTTTGATGGGTCAGTAATATCATTCAAGTGTCATACATCACAATGCCAGTCCATCCATATGAAGTTTCATTCACAATGTCCAACTCTCACTCTGTACGTTGGTGGTTATTTCAGAAAGCACCATCCCATCACCTTGTGAATCTTCAACTATTCAACGGCCTTATCTTGTCAAAAATAATGTTTAACTTTCTGCCTGAATCTCCAATATTTAGTTCACTCCTCGTAGAGAAGGAAAAGAAAAAGAAAAAGAGAAAAATCTGCAGATTACCACATGCCCTTAATCTGGGTGAGAGAAGGATCGTTTGAAGTTGGCTTCATTGAATTGAAAATATAAAGGGCAAAAAGCAACAGATAGCAGGACAAATAGTACAAACACCATTTAATGGTTCTTGTTCCTAAAATCTGCCCTCAATTCGACATTCTAATTCAAGGAGCACCCAGTTTAGAATGGAAAATATATGTACACGAAGAAACAGATATTGAAATTTTATGAGCAACGAAATCCACACTGTTCAAACACATGAAAAAACGTCAGAAGTTATCATCACTGATTCTGATACTCGGGATTGAATGCAAGACCCTCCCGATATATAAGCTCCTTCATTTGTTCTTCAGTCAGTGCATGCTGCTCAAAGTCAAAGCTGAAGGGTGTCATGCAGACTGGCTCATCACTTATGTCATGTAGCGATGTCAGGTAGGGATGGGCAAGGGCACCCTCAACTATAACAGATAAACAAATAATCATTCGGACCCCATGCAGGATATGAAAAAGTAATACATGAAATAAAGAGAACCTTTGAATTATCATGTAGAACAAAAAAAAAGAAATCATCATCCAGCATCATTAGACATTCAGACTGTAACTTAATGATGTTAATTCAACTGGTGACAAAAAGATCGTGGCGACATGCGGAAAATCAGCAGTAGTATACTGTATTTTTGCAGTATTATTTATCTCAGAGCCTAAATGTATAAGAACATAAAATAAAAGAAAAAAGCAATTCCATAACGGGTAAACTTTAAGCCTGACGAGCAGCAAGGCTTTCGAAGTAATACAAAGATGTAAGCTAGAGCACAATTTAGCCGAGTTCAATAAGGGTGATCATAGTCGCTAAATGACTGCAAATCTACAATCAAAATGATATTTGCACCCATCTAACTTTAAAAGGGTCTCTAAATTACTGAGTTATACTCCACTAGATTCAAATGGCTAACTGCTGCAATTGGCCATCTAATCAAGTAGCAGAGACACCTCTTAGGAAAATGTCATCGATATAACAAATAAATGATAGAACTGACAAACATGTTAATGGTAAAATCTGTGGCCATTTGATAAATGATGGAATAGTAAAGTTACTTCACTCCAGTTGTGAAAGATGTAAACCAAATAAACAAATTATGTTGCTGAAGAAATAACAGCGGAAAACACATTCACCTGTGATCCTTATTCTCGGATCAAATGTTAACATTTTCTCTACAAGATCAATAGCTTCTGGGTGGACATTTGGGAACTTCTCAGTTAATGATTGACGGTGATAAAGAGGAAGTTGTCGAATGTATCTCTTTGCATTTTCATTCAAAAATCCCAATTCAGCTTCTGCCGGAGTGCCAATCAACTGCAGGATTTAGCATCTGTTAATTCATCTCCTAAAATTGCAAAGCTTAGCTTCTAAATTCATGCGACTGAGACCTAAAGTTTTCCAGAAAATTAGGACATATTAAGAGAATTGTTTAATTACCTCCATGACTAAACGTAGCTGGTGCACATAATCTCTACCAGGAAACAGGGGCTTCCTATCCATCAGTTCCATGAAAATACAGCCCACTGACCATACATCAATAGCAGCAGTGTAATCTGAGGAGTTTAACAGCAACTCTGGTGCACGGTACCATCTTGTAACAACATATTCTGTCATGAAATCAGTTTCTGATGTAACCCGAGCTAGACCAAAATCACAGATCTTTAAGTCACAATTGGCATTCAAGAGAAGATTGCTAGGTTTTAAATCTCTGTGCAGGACATTTGCAGAATGTATATATTTTAATCCACGGAGAATTTGATAGAGGAAGTACTGCAGAAACCAATAAATAAAATCAGTTTGTTTGACTCTGCAAAGTTGTTAGGAAAAAAAAATATGAAAAAAGAAAACAGTGAAGGTATATGACAACGGTAACTGGTAACAAGCAGAAGACTGTTTGAGTTGAATTCACAAAAACCATGTGGTTATTTTGATGTTTAATTTGATGCATGTAATTTTTAGTTCAAATTTCAGGACATTTGATGAGAGTGTCTACTGTTTAAAATTCCGCAATTCTATGTTAAATGATGACAGTGTTGTACTGAAAAAAAGGATTGGA
Source organism: Erythroxylum coriaceum (assembly GCA_026874005.2). Taxonomy (NCBI): domain Eukaryota; kingdom Viridiplantae; phylum Streptophyta; class Magnoliopsida; order Malpighiales; family Erythroxylaceae; genus Erythroxylum; species Erythroxylum coriaceum. Next base: position 1,802,939 of record JANQAP020000127.1, read on the forward strand.
ATAGGGGCTAAACCTGTCATTAATCACATACCTACAGAACCAACTTGAGCATGCAATAGAAGCTACAAATTGTTTAAGGATAAATCAGAAAATAGTCAGCGAAGAAGTACAGCAGCAATAAATCTCTCAGATCTTGGCCTACTCAAAATTCTCTATATTTAGTCAACCATGTCCTCTCCAAACTAAAGTACACAATGTTGGACACTTATCTGCCACTCTTTATCAACTTTGAACAATAAATTATCACAGAAAAGATATAGAAGTTGATAATGTGAAAATCAACAACATTCTCAAATAAAAAGTGCCTCCCCTATGCTTCCATACAGCTGTTTGGTAATATAATGTTAAACAATGGTTAACCTGCCTTGAGAAAGTAACAGCCCATCTAAGACTCACATACACAAAGTGAACATTATCTGTACGGTCCGAGCAACCAGAGTTAAATACATGTTAGCAGTTGGGATCTTACTAAAGAGATATATATTCTTATTCTGAGTCCGTTAACTTAATTGTAAGTTCAACTGAATATCAAGGAAAATGCCACTTAATTCAGGAGAGAGTTAATTGTCAAGCTACTGAACGGTGAAAATGTATAAGCACAAAAGATTCAAAACCCTCAACATCAGTTACTTAAGGATGAACTCTAGGTAAAGGGAGAGAACCAATTACACATAGCAACATTACAGCTTCGAGTTCAAATTTATTCTTTACTTTTCATTTAGCAAATTATTACATGAGTTGTATGGTGTTCTAGTATGAAAAACTAAATCTACATTTAAATAGTTGAAGTATAAGAAAATTCTGCTTACAATTAAAAAGCAAAGCAAACAAATACTTAATGCCAACCTGGCAGTGCTCCTCTGATAATGCCTGATTAGAGCGAATGATCTGATGCAGGTCAGTGTCCATTAGCTCATAGGCTATGTAAACATCGTTAAATGATTCTCTTTGGGGTGGGGGGATTATGTCCCTGATTGCCACGACCTGAACCATAAAAAAAGCCTGTAATCATTAAAAGGGAACTTCTAGAAGAATCATATGAATCATTTTAGTTAAAATACTCTCCGAAAAGTATTACAGAACAGAACTTCATTAATCTCTCAAACACCCAACTCATTTATTTAACCAAGTAAATTAAAGGTTAAGAAAAGTATTCAAAACATTGTCTCATTGAGCATATATTGGAATTTAATAAGTCATATCAGACCTAATTTCAACGTCAAACGTACGGAAGCCAAAGTTCAACTGTTAAATTATTCCTTTGATCATTTACTCCCATATTAGCGTCAAAATTTAATGTAAAACCCAAAAATCAACAACTTGGTGAAAATGATATTTTGTGAATAAAAGCACACATATCATTAAGAATAATCTCCACTCCTCATTTCTAATTTGTAAATTTAATTTAATAAAGTGCCATGCGCTGGAAGAAGCTCTAGTAGTGAGCCACAGATATCAAAAGCAATTGACCACTTTACATGTTTTTTTCATTCTCATACAAGAATAAATTTCATATAACAGCTTTACATGTGAATTCATACTACAACTTTGTTTCCCTTTGGAATGTTCATACATAAAGTAACATGCAAAAATTGCTTTCCCATACAGGACTGGTCAGATTACACACGAAGCTCCATAAGTGGAACTCAAACTTCACATACTAAGAATTTCAACTTTCATGTTAAAGTAATGCTAACGGCTAATAACTTCCATCCACCAAAAATAGTCATTTGTAAAGCACATATTTCCGATCATAAAAGGAATCTATGTTAGTTTTAGGGCGCAGCATGCTTGTTTGCATCGTCAATTCTACAATATATGAAAGTAAGTGATCCCATAGCTGACGAAGTCAACTTGGTTTTCGCCTTCTACGTAATAGATTGCACAATGCAGATAATTCATATTGCTAATTCAAGGCGAAAAGACCTAAAGTTATTTGTATGCTGATCTAAAATGCAAATGAACCAATAACTAATCACTCACTGACGTTTTCATGATCCATGTGCCGAAGTAATTTGATCTCCCGGAGAGTTCTCTTGGCATCAATCTTGTTATCAAATGCATTAGCTATCTTCTTTATGGCCACATGCTCTCCGGTCTCTGAGTTCAACGCCGAGCTAACAAAAAAACAAAGAAAAGCAACACAAACTTTCTGTTAACTAAACACTTAACTCCTTCCATTTAGCTCAACCATATTAGTTCAAACTTCAAACTCATCAAGAAGTAATCTGCCTAAAAAAATACCGAAAGAAGCCTATCAAATTATTCAGTAAACGATATACATAAAAGAAGCAACAGAAAGAGCGCAAAAAGGAGAAGTTCTAAAGATTTTCTCAGAAATGATCAAGCAAACATTTCCAAAAACGGAAACTCCAAAAGTTGACCCAAAAAATTGAAACCCTTTACGCCGAGGCATTCTATTACAAGTTAAGGTACAAAAACAAAGCGAGGGAGTGAGAGAAAGAGTACCAAACGATGCCATATGCGCCTTTGCCGATGGGCATAATTGGAGGCTTATACTTAGCAGTGACCTCAAAAATGTTACCGAATATGTTATACTGTATAAACCTCCCACCGTGGCTGAGCGTGGCCGGGATATTTTCAATCCCGCCGGCCATAGCCTGTGGAGGTTGCGGCTGCTGTTGAGGCTCCGCCGCGTCCTCCATCTCGGTGTCAGGATGCTGCCCCGCCGCTCCTCCTCCTCCGTCCATCGCCGGTGGACTGTGTGTTAGGGTCCGATTGGTTTCTTGGTCAACAGATCTAAACCTACTCTCTCCTCTTGGTAGAGAGTCTTTCTTTGTGACTGTTTTTCTGTTATTCTTTTGTTAATTATTGTAGTTTTCTTTTGGTAAATGACACGTGGCAGACTGGAATTGTTGCTTTTTTTTATTTAAATGAAGAGATATTAAATCATGGGCTTGTTTGGTTAACAATGAGTTAGTCATTACTTATTAGTATAGTAAGAATGGTCATATGGTTTGATGAGAGTGGTCAATTGACTTCACTTCAATTTAAGGCTTCCAAGTTTTTAGGGCAGAGAAATAATTAAAAGACAAAGATAATGATTGAAAATAGACTAATAAGATTCAGTGAGCCCATCTTTTTAAGTCAAATAGGAAGTTTAGTTTTATTGATTCTTAGATTCTTTTACAAGATAAATTTCATTATTTGGTAATAAATATTAGAATCATTTAATGTCACGAATATTTTTTAAAAAAATTTAAAATTTTAATTTTTACAAATACTTCCTTGACAAAAAGTTAGTAAATTCTTTTATTATTATTTAGGGTTAATTACTAAAAAAAGTTCAAATTTTGTCAAATTTTCAATTATAATCTTACTTTAAAAAGTAACAATAAAATGCTCAAACTTTCAATTTTTTTCAATTCTAGCCCAAACTTAAAATGTGTCAATAAAATGCTTAAATTTTCAATTTTTTCAATTTTAGCCCGACGTTATCTGTTGTTCTCCCGATACCCTCAGTCTTTTATTTTCTATTTTTTTTCTAACGCCTCAAACTACTCTCATATTACAACGTATTGCTCAATAAGCTCTTTATTTTTAGTTCATTCTCCTGATGCTCTTAGTGTAAGGGCATCAGGGCTGCGTAATCTGAAAATCAAATGGTGAAGGCATCGAGAGAACAAACTAAAAATGAAAGAAAAAATTGAAATCAAAGCGTAAGGTCATCGAGGTTGTGTAATTTGATTTAGGTCATTTTTAAACAATGACATCATTTTAATTATGTGATTAAACGACGTCGTTTTATTAATTTTCATTTGTTGTGTTAATTTTGACTGAAATAGTTAAGGTTTCTGAAACATGTGACAAACTATTTTAACAAACTTAATAAAAACATTAATGTCGGGTTAGAATTGAAAAAAATTAAAAGTTTAGATATTTTATTGCTATTTTCTAAAGTTCAGGTTATAATTGAAAAAAATTAAAAATTTGAACATTTTATTAATACTTTTAAAGTTCAAGTTATAGTTGAAAATTTTATGAAAGTTTGAAATTTTTTTGATAATTAACCCTATTATTTATTTTCAATAAAATGTTGAGTTCTTTGATATGATAACATAATATTATACTATATTAATTATTTAAAAATTATATATTTTAGAATAAACTTTAATTTTAACATGAATTTCACTTTTTATAAATTTTTCTACTTTCCGTGAATTGAATTTACTTTACATAGTTGATTTGACTTTGTCAAAGATAAATAGGAAGTCTCACATGGAGAATCACGTGGGAATTTTGCCTAATCATTTAAAAGCAAGATTTCTTTCTGGTCAGTCAGTTCAGACATAACTTCTCTACTAACTTGCGTATTATTAAATCTCCCTATATCCTGCTTTTCAGCCAAATATTTACTGAGCTATTTGTATTATCTTTTTTGAAAAAATAAATTATATTGACGAAATTGAAAATTTGTACATGCTTTACAAAACCATACATCCCTCTGTAACCCAAAAACATTTAACATCTCAATAACAAATCCACATGACTACATCTTGATTTCTCCAAAACTTTCGGAAAGAAGAATCATCCAAACGTTTTGGTTTCTGAGAGCTTGCTTTACTTTCTCCTCACATATCTCTCATGTACATCCTTCATTTCTCAGGCGACGAAACGATGCTTACAAGTCTTCCAATGGAACGGCTACCACAGAGCAACTTTGGGACTTCATCTTCCTTCAGGTAACTGCTTGATCCATTCTCCTCTTTCGGTTTGGTATTGCATGTTCAGAAGAATTGTGTATCGGATAGTTTTTACACTTGATTCCATGCTCTAACGGCATTCTCGCTACAATTAGAAAGTTCTTTTGATAGAAAAATTGATTTTCTTATCCTCATGATTAGAGAATTCATCAATTTGTTGATATTATTGTTGTATTTAAGATGGGAATTTTTCCACATCTATAATTCTCTAAATCAACTAATCAAGTAACCAGTATTTACAAGGCAATTGTGATATTGTTACTGTCACCATAATGAGATAAAGCATTCGTAAATTAACATGCTCCAACCACAAAAGGCTGCCAATCTTCATTTTGTATCCTAGTCATGAATAAAGTCCAAAGGCCGCAGCTTTGAACCAACAGCAAGTTGATTATCTTTTCTTATCCTTTTCCCTTTCTTTCCATTCAAAAATCTAGAGAAAGTAGAGGTATCATGTTTTCTCTGCTGGTACATATTATCCTGTTAGCTTCTTTGATGGCTATAGCCTAGAGTACCTGACAACCTGGAGCCATAGCCTGGTCCAACATTGAGAGATGATCACTTGTCCCAACAAAGTTGCACTTTCACGTGAATGCATTTCAGTTGCTTACGTCCGATAATCATGCAACTAAATGAATTTGGTCCTCTTTCCTATCATTCAAACTAGTGAGAACTCGGTTAAGCTTCCAACTATTTGTTAAAGCTTTGAAGGATATTTCAGGAGGAAATACTAAAATAGGAAAAAAAAAGTTTTTTTGCCAAAGGAGGAAAGAAAATAAGATAGGGAGTTGCAAAATGATGGACTTCTCTTGCAAGTATACAACCTATGCATTCCACTGAAAATTATTGCTCTACTCAGATGGTTCGCTGATTGTCTTTCCTCTCTCTCTTAGCTTGGCCACAGCTTCTTTCATGGCTTCCTTCCTCTTCTTGCTAGCAAGTACTTTTGCTTCTAGACCACTCACATTTGGGTCCTTCTCTTCTGGTGGAGGTGGTGGTGGTCTTCTAGCAGCAAGTGCAATGGAGCCACCAATGTGCAGGCCCAGAGCTATACCCCCCAAACTCAAGGTCACAAACCTGCATTGCAAACCCTCAGCCGAAGTAAATATCTACTTGATTTTTGTGTTAGGGATCAAGATTCAAATCTTAATAGATGCAGAAGTAAGGAACTTGAGCACATCTTTACGCCTAATTTATCTGATCCTCAAGGTACAGATACATTTGTATAAAGAAACCAACCTGCGGTGTACAAGTTTGGTGTCCCAGACAGGATCCAAATCCCTCTGGCAAGCACCGAGAGTTTGAGATCTTGGAAATGAAACTCGTGTTACTGTTACTGCCATGTTAGAATCGGTTGAGCTAGGAGCTGTAGTGGCTACTGATGTTATCAATGAATGCACCATAATTTTGCTTGAATTGCAAACTGTTTGAAGGCGAAGGCATCTTTGTTTTACGAATATATGGATGTGTTAAGGATATGTGTAGCAGAGATAAAGTTTTGAGCTCTTACAGGTCAAGGACAATAGAAATCTATTGGCTGTCACCAGATAAGGTTATACCGTTGTTGTGGAAGTGGACACTTTTGGTGGCTTCTTCACTTGGCTACTGATCCTTGGTCGTATAAGTTAATTTGTTCACACAACCAAAATCAGGAGACAGGAGCTGACGCATTGTAATTTCAAAGTTTATGTAAGGGTATTATTTGCTACCTTTTAGTGCTAAGGTGTCAATATTCTGAGCGTTAAAAAGCTAACTAATAGGGTAAGGGACCAAGTCACAACACTGCTCTGATGCATGTCTACGGTTGATGCCTTGGC
>JANQAP020000127.1:1831080-1841608 GCA_026874005.2 Erythroxylum coriaceum
TTAGTTGCATTGGAAAAGCTATTTAAAGATATAATTACCAACTTACATGAGCTTCTTTAACGAATGGGTTCAAGTGGGTTTGGTATCATTGAAGCCATTTTTTATTTTATTCAGTTCGATCAACATTGAATCATCCGTTAAGAGAATGAAGGAGAGAGGTCATGTGCTTTTTAGGAATGTATGTTGGATGGAGTCTCTTTCATCTCGTAGATTGCTCTAATTATTGCACTACTAAATTTGTTTGAGGGAACTAAAGGGAATTTTGACAATTTAACTCTCGATCTACTGTTGGAAATTCAAATGACTTTCTTCCAATGAGCTAAGTTCGATGTAGATTCTTTCTCTGTTTCTTAGTTTTGATGAAATTCGAAAGTGATATGTCAAATTTTTTTTAGTATAGTTAATTTCCTTTTTTATATAGCAGATGATGAGTGCTTGGTGAATTTTCTTGAAGAGTTGCGTTTGAATTGACAACAAGAAGATGTTGCCTGTTTGCTCCACCACTCCATGCTGCTCGTCTCATTCTCAGGTAAGATTATGGTTTCTAACTCACCTTTTTCTCATAGTTCTCTAGGAGTCCTTTTTTCTCTCAAAACCTTACGCTATTTATGATTCACGACTTATTTCTTTGAGTTCTTCAAATTACGTGACTTAGAAAGTACAAAATTGCTGTGCTCTCATATAGCCCTTGCGTTGGCCTTTCGAATTTGCTTCTTTCTGGTAAGTAAGACTTGCTTTTTGATCACGTTATTTTAACAAAATTCCCTGTCTTATGTGCCATTGGTGATGAAGGCATTTGCGTAAGGGCAATATACTTGTTATAATAATAAGGAAGAAAAGAAAATTGGATATGAAGGTTCTTCAACTTATAGAGACCAGCTCCATAATTGAAAAAGATAAACTTAAAGAAAAGATACTTGGGTATGGAGGTTCTTCTAGAGACGAGACCATTTAGAATTTAAAACTTAATTAGTGAAAATCTACAATTAGTGAAATCTTTAAGTAATAGCTGCTAATTGTATACGTCTTGAACTGTTGGGTTGTAATATCTCTCAAAGGAGTTGTTGAGTTGTGCTTTTGTTCATGTATCTAAAAATGTAACTGTTGCAGATTTCGTTTCATGGAGCTTTCCGACCCTTTGGCTCTTTCTCAAAAGATTTTGAGTCCAGATGCATTTTGGAAGAGAGAGTTGGTTTTGGATCGTCAAATGGGTTGCATATGCAAGGTGTATCCTTTAGAACCCAAGCTGCAAAGTCCCTCTACTCTGATGTTTTTGACTCCAGTGAACAATCAGTGTTTGTGGACTCCATTAAAAATGTTTCCTGCTCGGATGAATTGAGTGATGCCGGATGCAAATTATATGGTGATTGGGGTTCTTCGGTTGGGGCAATAAATGAAATGCAAACTAACGGAATAGAAAACCTAAAAGATGTGGAGACCTATAGATTATCTGCCATGGAACAGGAACTTGGAAATTCTTTAGAGCAGTCAGCTGAAAATGCAGATATATTAATGGGAACTGTGGAACCTCAAACTGTGTTAAGCACTGAAATAACACCAGAAAGTCCCAATTTGGGATCCGACTCAATTGGTATGATTGGTGATTCATTATCAGAGACAAAGGCAAGTTTTGATGATTTTTTAGCAGGGGTCACTGACTCCATCAGCAATTCAGTCAGTAAGGGAGAGAATGCTGTGAAGAGCACAGTAGATACAATCAATTCATCAGTAGCATCCATTACTAAAAGTGCTTCTGAAGCAGTGGATAATGCCTGGAGTAAAATCTTTTCATCTTTTGATCAAACTGGAGAGTTAGCAGGCAGTCGTTTGACTAATGTTTCTGGTGGCTTGTCTGAAGCTGCTAGTAAAGCTGCTACCATTTCTGTAGATGTTTTAAGAAGCACAATTGTTGCTGTTGAAGATTGGATTAGTAAAGGGTCTTCTCTTATTGTTTATTCTTATGGAAATGTCAAAGAACTGCTTCCTCCACAGATCAAGGACACACTAAATCTATCCGAAGAAAAAGTAATTCAAATATGTACACCAATTGGTTCTGCTGTTCAACAGGTATTCAGATCTCAGGGGGACATTTTCTGTTCCTTACTGATTTTCGGGTGATCCCATTGAGACATCTGTGATGAGATTTTTTAGCACTTGCATATAGCATGAAATGAATAATTGTTTCCGTAGTTTCTTTTGTTCTCTTGATCAATTGAATCCAGACGCCCCGCCATAATTAGATTGGTCCATGTAGGAACTATTCTTGTGGGAAGAGTTAGTTACTGCTTTTATGCTGAAGGAATTTTGAGTTCAAAAATAATGATAGAAACCCATGGTGAATCTGCTCCTTTCACTTTGCCATAATAATGATACTGAATTCATATGCAATAAACAGATATATGTCGGTATTGAGGGATTGGAGAGAGGTCTTGGCTTAGATCCTAATGATCCAGTGGTACCAGTTGTTCTAGCCCTTGGGACTTCAGCTACTTTGTGGTATAAATGTCCTTTTGTGTATTTAGGATTCTTTGTCTAACATGCATTCCTTGTGAAATTTAAATCTCTTTTCAGATCTGTACAGGGTCTGTTATTGGGCTTGGTCTTCTAGTGGCTACTCTGGAGATTTATCTCCTGAATCAACATTAGAGCTCTTGACTGGGAAGGATGATGCTGTGCTCATTGATGTCCGGCCTGAGGCAAGAGACTGTAAATCTTTCTGGCTTATTTTACCAATTGACTGTGTTAAAAATTCTTGTATCTGCATGACAGAGGCTGGACACTGAAATTCTCACCATAGGCCTAATTTGTTGTGATGCCTGTACTCTTATAGAATATTTTACTTTTTTAGCTTTCTCTACAGATGGTAAAGCTATTTCCAACGTGGACTTGTATTATGTGCTTAGTGATATGATTTCAACTTTGTCATGGGTTACTTCCTTTTCAAGGTTATGAGAGAGAAGAATGGTATTCCAGACCTTCGAAGAACAGCTCGATTTCGCTATGTGAATGTAACTCTGCCAGCGGTTAGTTTGTATTTCTACTGCTAATTTAAAGCTGCGATTTGGTGGATTATATGCTTCTCAAGTATTGGGCCCAATAAATACAAAGAAAGGGCTGCTAAAGTTTTATATTGCATTTCTTTCACTTTACATACAGGTTGATGGCCCGGTAAAGAAGTTGGTAAAGGGTGGTAGAGATCTTGACGATGCTTTACTTGCTGCAGTTATTCGTAATTTGAAAGCTATTAAGGTGTGCAGCTTAACGTTTTCAGTGGCTTGCCCTTAAATAATTAAGCTTTGTAAGTAGTTCCATATTTGGTCTAACACATTCTATCATGACATTATTTCCATCTAGGACTCAAGAAAATGTTTTCAAGAAACTTCTCTTCCTTGGGGTTTCTTCACAATGCATCATTTTTTTGTTGCACATGTCAACACGAAATATACTACGATAACTTTAGTTCCATTTGTCGCTACTACGAGTAGCTCATAATTGGTTAATAAAACATTTTAAATCATTTCTCAGAATTTTTTTGTGGGATCTATATGAATACTCATGTTTTATTTGAGTGATTAGTGTATCTTATTTGACATGAAGAAAGTCTAAATTTTCAATTTCATACATCATCTGCTTGCCATGTTTGTACTTTGGATTCTAGCTTTAGGATTGTTTTCTAACATTCTTTTCCTAATACCTGTAGGACAGGTCAATGGTTATAGTTATGGATGCTGATGGCAATCGTTCGAAAGGCATTGCAAGATCCTTGAGAAAACTTGGGGTCAAGGCAAGTACTATGCTATCTCTGATATTTATTTTTATTTATACTAGCACTTAGGTTTAGAGACTACAATAATTAACATTCTGTTAGCCATTTATACAACTTAAGGAATGAAGTTATGTTTGTTGAATATGAAGTCAACAATGACTATGCGTTTACAAGCTACATACTCAACTTTTGCAATCTGGAGTTTCCATCAAATTAGCACACTGAAAATTGTTGCTTATGTTGGACATGACAGAGAGAATACTTGGTTGAAGGTGGTTTCCAATCTTGGGTAAAACAAGGCCTTCGAATTAAGGAACTTAAACCTGAGACAACACTTACCATACTCAATGAGGTACTAGCTGATAATTACTGCACATTAGAAATATCTAGACATTGGCAGTTCTAGTAACCTTTTGTCAATTCTAGCAGAATATATTTTATCCCTTGATATGGAACTTGTATCATTTATGGGATCGTTTAAATAATTGCTTCAATCCATGACTGCAATCATCTCAATCAGTCAACTAAATATCTGCACTGTATCTGTTTTTGATGCTTTCTCACTTCTCAAAAGTAAATTCATTGATATTAGACACATCCTGAAGAGGGGCACTTGCTATACAGGTCTCTATTGAGAGGGTTATGTGTTTAGAGTGAACCATAAAACTTTGCTAGATGTTAATGTTAAAGAACTTTAGCTGTTATGTCTCCCAGATGCTGCATCCCATTGTCATAGACCCATACTGTACCTTCACTTTCTTGGATGCTTACTTCCTTACTGCTCTAACTACAGTTAAACACTGGGATTAATTTCAGGAAGCAGAGGCAATACTTGAAGAAATCAAGCCGTCACCTGTGCAAGCCCTCGGTTATGCAGTGGTATGACAAGTTACTTTTGTGGGATAGTGAATTACTGCATTTGGAACTCTGTGCCATAGTTGATGTCTCTTAATATTGCAAAACAAAGGCGGACACTCACTCACAGGCTCTCATCCATTTCTACACTCATAACTTAAAAGAGAGTATGGATGGAGTTTTTCATGTCTTGGGTAAATTTTTAGATTAAACCTTGAGACTTTTTACCGGGGAAGATCTGTTGCATGAGAACTAAAGCATTCCTGCTGCGCACCTTCCAAGTATTTAATATGCTATATTATCATCTGGAGCAATCTTAGCTGGTGATGCATATTCATCTGCATTTGTTCCTGACTATACCAAATTCTTCTTGGGCAGGGTCTTGTTACAGCTTTGTATGCACTACTAGGTACGTAATTTTGTCTTCCTCAAAAATCTCTTCACTAGGTTGAATGAGGGAAAAGTAAATATTTAAGTTTTTGTTCTTCGTTTCTCTTTTAATTTTGAAGAGGACTAAAGTGTAACATTCCTTGCTTGAACCTCTTGATGATGTTTCACAATAGTGAAACTGATTCTAGGAAGAATACATTTTTCACTTGCATCCTTGCAAACTGAAAATAAATTTTGTTTCAGAATGGGAGAAAACATTACAAGTCATCGGAATTTTTGGTCTTGGTCAGGTTTGTAGTCTTCCCTTTAATTGTTCTTTGGTCAATTGTTCTAGGATATTGCTACTCTCTGCCAAGTGAATGCATGATTGACTTCTCTGCGCCCTGAACTCTGAATCTTTACCATTAGAGCGCTAGCTGTTTATGTAAGCGGGTCCATGTAATAAGAGAGACAAGTTGAGGTGTGGGGCAGTAGTTAAAAACCGTCTTAAGTTGTTGTATTATTGCTAATTATTACTATCAATTATCAAATGGGTGAATTAGCATTTCTGTTGAATCTTTCTGGTAGAAATCCTCGTGCTAGGGGTTCTTCATCTGCTTCTTGCAAATGTTATAATTGGTGTTGTGATTCCTAATTATTGGTTCCTTGTCCTTGATCAGACCATTTATCGACGGGCTGCTTCATACGAAAATCCTGAAGATTTTAAGCAAGATGTGAGGTAAAATCTTATTCATAGGTTCATGTGCATGCAATCAATAGTATCGAGGAAATCTTTTATAACACTTTCTGACTACTGACGTACAATATTAATCTACTTTATCGGCAACATTTCCAAAAGGCAGGATTAATGATATTTGTAGTACTGATTGAAGAAAAGAAATGACAAAAAAAAGTTAGAGAAAGCCCTCCAAATTCCCTGTTTCAGATATTTTGTTTTAACTCTATTCTATTAAAATTTATCCATACAATTATATACAGTTTACGTAAATGTGTGAATGAGATTTAATAGAATGTGATAAGAACCTCATAATCGGAACAGAATATTTGATCCCTAAAAAAAGGACATGGTTGGAGCCAGTAAAAGGATCGGCTTTACTTAGCCATGGGAGAGGGTAGTGGGGCGTTAAGATCTAGATTGAACTGTTTTATGCCATTGCTGATTGATAGTTTTCACCGCCATTGCTGAATGTTCCAACTCCGTTCTATTTATAGCAGTTGCCTTAATCAAGATTGCCTTTTCCTTAACTGAACATTTTTTAAGAAATCTTTTGTTATTGAGTTGGATAGATTGTAGCTAACTGATCGAGCTTTTTCAGTAGTTGAACTTTCAATTAATTGAAGTTTCTAGTGTGTTTATGAAGGCGGTTACTTGCTCCCGTTCGACTTGGAGCTCGGGCATTTTCATGGGCTGCTGGCAAATTAGAAACAAACCGCCTTGGCCTCCCTACTTCACCTTCATCTTCTGATGTTCAAAACCGGGTGCTGCAGGCTGCTGCAAAGCATGAATCACAACCATCTGATGTGGAAGGAATTCAAAATCCATCTTCTGAATCAGCTGCCTCCTTGAGTGAGAGTGTAGACTTATCGGAAGCGTAGGCGTTGAGCTTTTACTTAACTGAGTTCCACAATGTACAAAAAATAAGAACAACTTGGTGACTGACCCCTCCTGGAAAACAATCTCTCTCCATTAAGTTAAAATGACTCAGCAACAAGTTTTGTATATGGGCTCACGTCAACATCTTCAATTCAAGAGAAATACTGTTTCTCGCTATATGTGATAAACTTGTGAGTGAAAACCATTTATTTTAGAAGAAGAAACAACTTCTTCATCATAATTTGGTCAACAATTTATGAAGGAAGACAAAGCTCAAGTTCATTCAAGAAACAAGCTCTTGTACATTGTTAAATTCTACAATCCAAACAGAAAGGAGTCAACTTTTACAGGGTAATTGATGTGTCTGAATCTGGAATAGGATCTGTAGAAGACCAGTCCTTAGATCCATCTTTGTCTTTCACTACCACCATTGGTGGTGGAGTTAATAAACCTGCTTTGAAAAGAATGCGTCGTACAGGATCTGAAGGCTGGGCACCAACTGACAACCAATACCTGACGCATAGAAAATACAGTCGTCAGAACAGAAACAAAGATAATGGCCCATTTAATCCAATTGCGAGTCTGACTTCACATTAAGAGAAAGCAAGAAGCAAACCAGTGTTCAATTATCATCAAAAACCAGACTGAACTGAGGAAGAGTTAAACAGCCGTGTATGAGAACGAGAGCTTACTTCACAGCGTCGTACTTAAGCCCCATGTATTTGTTGCCATCTTCTTTACCTATCAGAAAACCGAAATATTGTTAAAATACGACTATCAACACTCTCAAAGAAGAAAAGTAATGTTCTTTCTTTGTTCTAGCATATTTCTAGGAAACCAAACAGAGGAAGAAAGAAAATTGAATAGGAAAAGAAAAAGCACCAGACAAGGGATCGTAGAACCCGACGACTTGAATAGGCTTGCCATCTCTAGGGGTTTTGCTATCCGCAACAATGATTCTGAAAAAGGGTCGGTTTCTGCAACCGAACCTTGCGAACCGAATCTTCACTGCCATGCTTTAGCTTTCTCTTGTGGAAGATTTGCTATGCAAATGAAGGTTTAGCGTTCAAAGGTTTGTTAGAGTGGTGAGGCATCAGGGTTTTGCTCGAGTTTGCCAGATCCACACGACAGCGTTTTCGCTCAATATTATTTTAACACGTTGTGGCTGAAGTTGTTAATCTGATAAGCATCTTACTTTTCTTTCAAGGCCAAATGCTTTCTTGTGTGATGTAGTTTGGTAACCCTTAAAATAGAAGTTGGGAGGTCCTTTTTGATGCAAAATTGCCATGAATTTTGATCCAAGGTCATTGATGATGAGGTTTAGGTACCTAGAAAACTCAAAACCAACATTTTCTATGTTCTAAAACAAATAGTTGCAGCGTTATATATTTAAGATTATTATCTTCACATTTTCTATCAACAATCGGATGCAAAATTAAGTAGATGATATAACAAAGGTTACCAATGGTTGCATCATTTCATCCCTGCATCTGCTTTCACTTCTACAACAATGATAGTATCAAATTTGTAATGGAGGAATGTATGAGGTAAGGCAAGAAAGACTTTGAATGCATTCAACAACCTCATTGTTCAGGTCATGCATACATGAGTCAAGTTCTACATGTCCACCAATCAAAAACAATATGCAAGTGCCTCAAGAAGAGCAAGTTTAACATGGTTAGCAGACTACTCTGGATCTGCAATAGCATCAACAAGACCTGAGTTGCTTGATCCACCTTTGTCTTTCACAATCACCATTGATGGTGGAGATATCAATCCTGCTTTGAGAAGAATGCGGCGCACGGGATCTGTAGGCTGGGCTCCGACTGATAACCAATGCCTGCAGAGAACGAACAGAAGAATAACCGAACGAAAATAAAGCACGTGACTGCTGCACAAGGTGAAACTAATTAAACAGATAATTGGTGGCCATCGTTCAATGGACTTCACTCTATAAAGTATAAGCATAAACTGAGTAAACTTTTCGGTCATTTACTGAAGAATTTAGTTGAAATCAAGTGGAAAATGGCATAGAACAAAAAGACTTCCAGAGATAATGTAGCACTAGAACTATATAGATCATAGAAAATGATGCTATCATATTCCTGAAGAACTTGTACATGCACAAACAACCAACATTGGGCGTCTGTGTATATCTTCAGGAGATCAACTCCTACTTAAATATGACAGCCAAGAACCTCAGTGAATTTTATGGAGGAGAACTATATAGATCATAGGCAATGATGCTCTCATATTCCTGAAGAACTTGTACATGCACCAACAACCAACATTGGGCGTCTGTGTATATCTTCAGTAGATCAACTCCTACTTAAATATGACAGCCAAGAACCTCAGTGAATTTTATGGTTGTCCTCCATCAATGGCACAATGATTTCTCAAAGGCCTGTATGTAAAAGAAAACAGCGCCAAAGAGATATCCATTTCCCACCCACCAGAATTTTCACAAAAAGAACCTTTACCTAGAACTTTTCAACCCTTTGTGTGTTTTTTTTAATTCCATCTAAACATAAAAGTTTAGTACTTTTACCCAGAGATGTAAATATTTCAACAAGTTGACACATTTCTCTTTCCACAGTGTATCATCCTCCAGTCCTTTAGTTACTTCAAAATTCCCAATTAAAGATGAGCTGGAAGGAAATTTTTCTATAAAGCTATCGTAATAAGTTTGTGTTGTAGGTAAATTATCATAAGCAAGAAAAATCAACGCAGCCAAAATGTATAATTTAAGCAAATTTACTATAAAAGCGGTAGAAAAAGATGACTTACTTGACAGCATCATACTTGAGCCCCATATACTTGTTACCATCTTTGCCTGCAACATAACTCAAATTCAAAATAAATCCACTAGGATTAACATCAAAGCTAATCACTGAAACTTCAAAAAAATCGAGTCCTTGTTTTCTTTTACCGAAAAGAGGGAATGTGAAGCGAAGTAACAGTACCAGACAGAGGATCATAAAAGCCCACAACTTGAATGTGCTTGCCATCTCTTGGGGCTTGGCTGTCGGTGACAATGATCCTGTAAAAGGGTCGGTGTTTGCACCCAAGTCTCGCGAACCGTATCTTCACTGCCATTTTCGTTCTGTTCTCTCTCGTCGCAGGCTACAATTCAATGAAGCGAGAGTGAGTTAATAGGACAAGACAGCGATGTTGATAAGATAAGGTTTTTTTTTGAGTGGACACAAAAGAGGTTTAGTTTGATTCATTTTACAGTTTTGACCGTTATATGGGTTGAAAGGTTTTAGGCTGTAGGGTCGCCCTTGCAAAGACTGCATCTTTCTGGGCGTTGGAGGAGGGTGTTGATGGAAATGTGAAAGAAAACGAAACAAGACAACCTAACGTTAATGGGTGCGCATGACAAGTATAGAGTAATCTTATGTAAATTAACCTCAATAAAAATGAAATCTTTGAGGAAGAATAACGTTCAAAAATGAAGAAATTCATTTTCAATCCATGAACTAGATAGTAAATGCAATTTCCTTTTCTTGGTCAGTTTATTATCAAATACTAGAGACCAAACTTGCAAATATGTGTATACACACGTGCAGTGCAGAATGTATTATGGAGATACGTTTAGACTGTTAAGTGGACAAATTCAATTTAAAAAATAAAAGTTGATTACCTATAAATAATTTTGAAATATTTTTATAATTATTAATTTTTTAAAATATCCTTTTTCTTAAAATTTTGATAAAAATAACTGAAAATATATGTAATATAAGCCTCACATATGAATTAATTAAATATTAGAACTAATTACTAAAATAATGTGGTAATAAAACATCTAAATTTTCAATTTTCAACAAAATACTCCAACGTTAATCTCTCTATTAGCGAAACTAATGTAGCAATTTACGTTAACAGCATTAAGTTACATGTAGAATATTCGATATGAGTAAAAT
>JANQAP020000127.1:1857318-1870222 GCA_026874005.2 Erythroxylum coriaceum
TTGAACCATCAACAAACCGGCTGGTTTTTTGTCGAATTGGTCTAACCGTACAAAACTTAAAGACCACTTAAGTTTCATTTCATCAAATCTCTTGAGTTTCTCCTCTCCTTTTCACTGCCTCCTCTTCACCATCTACTGATCTTCTCTTCACCATCTCTCACTACCTCCATAGATCTTCTCTTCACCATCCACTCGATCGTCCGTTCACAAATGGAGATCAAGTATATAACAAAGAACCTTCACAATATACAAAGAAAAAAATGCAAAACCCAAAGAGACAGAGAGCAAACGAAACACAAGCAGATAAGAGAAATCTAGAAGAAGAGTCGCGTTCTGTATAGTGAACAAAGGAACATTAGAAATCCAAAGTCATCCGTCTTGTTACTACTTTTCTCTTGTTACTACTTTTCTTGAATACTTTAAACGAGAATGAATTGCTTGATTCTGAGTGAGACGTAAAAGGTAATAAGTGGGATGAGACATTTCTTTATTTTTTGTGTATTATTTTTGTCCTTTTGAGTGTGTCACAAATAGAGATGAAGAAATGGGCCTTGATAGTGGTAGAAGTTGGTTTTGAAAAATTGATAATAAGCTTTACTTTTTATGAATAATTAAAATTTATTATATTGTATTTTATATCATATTTAAAATAAATAATAAAACTTTAAAATTCAATGTTTTGCAATGAAAATTTTCAAATTTTATTTTTTAATATTAAAATCTAAATTGAAAGATTTAAAAAATTCAATTAGTATTATACTATTATAAAATCAGTTAAAGATTAAAAAATTGAAAATTTTAAAATATAATTAAAAGAGACTGTTTTTATTAATCATATTGTTATTAAAAAATTATTAAAAATTAATTAATTTATAAAAATCAACTAATTGATTAAATTTTCACAATAAAGGTTATTATTTATTAAAATAAATTGAATCGAATTAAAAAGTTGATTTTATTTCTTATTTATTATATACTGGTTTAACAATGATTTAATACCGGTTAAACGTTTAAACCTTAAATCTTTTTTTTGACCGGTTCAATGTCCGGTCTAGTTTTTAAAACATTGATAATTTCAATTATACACTAATTATTAGTGTTAAAATATTAAATGTAATTAACATAATACATAAAGATAATGTAATGCTTTTATTAATTAAAATAATACCACCATTCATAAAATTACAACCAATCGTTAAATTACAAGTGCCCACTTGTTAATGCTTACTGCTCTGTATAATTGTGAACTCAGTATGTGAACGTACATCAGTTAGTTTCTGAGCTATTCTGATTTGTTTAGAGATAAGGCTAATCTAGCCTGCAGCCTTGGTAAATGAATATATCTGCGGTACTGTTGCTGAACTTACTCATGATGTAGTAGTGGGAATGTGTTTGTGGGCGTCATGCTGCATTGTAGTACTGCCTCTCTTCTAGTTGTCGCACCTTGTTCTAGGTGCTCTTTTTTTCATTTTCAGTTTGATATGTAATGCTGGTGATGTACAACAGGCTTTGATCTTTTTATGTACCCTTTGTTTTGAGAAGTAGATCAGAGAAGTTACCTATATAGCTGGAATGATGTATTTGTTGAGAAAAATAATACATGGGAGAACAACGTAGTTGTTTGTATAGCTTTTTACATTTAAGGTTCTTTTCACGATCGATTTCTATAGTTTTAGATATTATTTTTAATTAATTAGACCAGTTTCTTAATCTTAATAAGTAACATTTATACTCAACACTTAACATTATAATAATTGTAAGGATCTAATAATTATATATAAGTACAAATATATTTCTAATCTCTTAATCGTTTTAAAAATTACTAATCTTGTCAGTTAATTTTATTATTCTCAAATTATTTATATTTGCAAAACCTACCAAATTTGTACAGATATATAAATTTGCAAAATGTATGATCTGAGTCGAAAAATAGATGGATCTTTGCAATTGACTAAAACTTGCCAGCCCATAACCAACAACCTAAATTAAAAAGAAAACACTAATCTAAATCACTAATCCACCATCAACCAAAAGCCATTAGAACTAGCCGTTACTAGTAGCTCTTTGCTGGACAGAATCTCCGGCACTACAGGTTATTAGTAATAAAGCTTTGGCCCTACTTCACACGTCCCTTGCAACGGTCATTTTTTAGCCTCCTTATATAGCCTGCACTTCGCTTCTCTTCTTCTTTCAAAAGGAGACTCGATCTTTCTTACCACCAAAGCAAGATTTTGGCTGCTAAACAAATCCCATCTCCGAAATCTTGAATTCTTCACAAATTCTCAAATGGGTCTTTCCATCAACAACAAGTCTTGGTATGTGGCTCAGTCTCATCCCCACAAGTACAAGATCTTCCTTACATCGAACTACATTCTATTGTGCGCAGCCTCTAGTTGCATATTCCTCACACTCTCCCTTCGTTTGTACCCTTCTCTGTGCGGCTTCTTCCTCATCCTCCTCCACATTCTGACCATCGTCGGGGCGGTCACCGGCTCCGCCGTGGCGTCGTCAGGGTCCAGCAAGTGGTATGCAGCCCACATGATGGGCACTTCACTGGCTGCGATATTTCAAGGGGCCGTATCCGTGCTCATCTTTACTCAGACGAGTCAGTTCTTGGGGTACTTGAAGTCTTATGTTAGAGAAGAGGATGCTGCAGTGATACTTAAGATGGCTGGTGGACTGTGTGTGCTGATCTTCTGCATGGAATGGGTTGTTTCTGCTCTTGCTTTTCTGCTTAGGTACTATGCCTTTGTTGAAGGCAATGGGAATGCTTGCGGAGCTGGTGGTGGATCATATGTCAGAAATGGGAAAGGCCAGGAAGAGGAGTTGAAAGATTGGCCATGGCCATTCCAAGTTTGAGATCTACTAAGTTGGAGTTTTGTGGGAGTTAAAATCGTCAAAGCAGGAATGTACCTGATCTTATCTGCTATCCCCTTTCTTAAGGATAATCATTTCTAGTCTTGTACTTATGTCTTGTACTAAGGGCAGAGATATGTTGTGTGAAAAAACGTTATATTCCATTTATTCATTCAATTAAAAGTGAGTTTGTACCTTTTGAATTTGCATATTGTCTGATGAAGGAAGATTGCCAATTTTGCAAATCTCATCAGCATTTCTGGAACACAAGAGGCTGTTTCCAGTCTTTTGCAAATATAAGATATGGATACCACCATTCACTCATTTACTTCTCATTATCTGCTATAAATCCCCAATTTATATTTTTGTTGGATCCTTAAAACAAATACAACATTTTCCACTCATTGAATGTGGACATAGTGACAAACAAAAGCAACAACTCAGGTTATCAATTTAGTTATGACTTTGACTTCCAAGGTTTAACATTCCCCTACGTCAAAATTTATTTCCCTGGCACGCTGGCTCTCCAAAGCAGTAATTTTATCTTTTTGTCCTTTTTTCTAGTCTACGGATAACTGAAGATAGCGGTCAAAAAGGGATAATAAGAGAGAAGAATAAATTAAACATCAGTACACTCGAGATTAGTCTGAAGAGAAGGGAAAGATGGCATCATCATTTGCTCTGAACATGAATTTGCTGACGTCTCCGTTTTGCAGTTCTCAAAAATCACACTCACAGTCTTTGAGTCTCCTGAAAGATTGCTTTTTGGTCGGACCCACTGCAGCGGCACCTGGTCAACTGGGACTGAAGCTTTCTAACAAGCCCTCTCTCTCTGTTTGTTCTTCATCTTCTCGTTTCTCGGTGGTATCTAAGGCAGTATATGTTAAGCCGCGTACTGAGGTTGAGGGGCTTAACATTGCCGAGAATGTCTCTCAGGTTTGGTTCCTTCCGATTTTGTTTCTGTATGAATTGGCAATTGTCTCTGTTGGGTCTTTGGAATTAGATGAGCAAGTTCGAATTTTTATTTCGCTTTGGTGTTTTAAATGGCTCAAACCTGTTGATAGGGTTATTTTGATTCAATAAATTAATTTTGAAGTGGGTTTGTTTTATCTCTTGGGAATTGAAGTTAAACTCTTCATTGGTCTGATGTAGGGAGTATATATGATTTATTCAGCTTGAATTCCAAGAACATTGGACTTAACTATTTTCGGCTTAAAGCTGGCTGATCACTTAATTGAAACCTTTTCGTTGGGATGGAGGGTGGGTCAATCGGTTTTCATTGTTTTGAGATGCTTAATTGGTTGTGCATTGAAGTTTGAGATCTTTGTAGAAGAGTTCCTTCTTTCCTTTCCCCCCTTAAAAGTCCACTATTTTGTGTATCCGATCACTAAGGGTAAGAACTATACGTGTGAGTGTGACTTTGACACAACTTGTGTCATGTTCAGGCTTTAACTAACTTTCGTAAGGTATCTTATATATTGATTGCTTTCTGACACAGCTTATAGGGAAAACGCCTATGGTATACCTTAACAATATTGCCAAGGGTTCTGTTGCAAATATTGCTGCCAAGCTTGAGATCATGGAACCATGTTGCAGTGTCAAAGACAGGTTAGACTGATTAGATTACTACTTTAATGACACCCTTTAACAACACGTAAAGTGCACATATAACTGGATGCCTGGTGATGGATTGAAAAGTGAGAATCTTTCTATGGATGTTTCTTTAATTCCCTCGTCTATTAGAAAACAACTGCCAGATAATTGGAACTTTATCCATAACATTGACAGTTACATTGTGTAATTAAGGTTTAGAAGGTTTTTGGGTAGTGTGTTATTTTGCGATTCTAATTTGGATCTTAGTATGTCATGGGCAATAGCCTATTGTGATGTTTTTGGTCTTTTCCTCCCTTATTACTTTTTCTGACGTTTGGTTTCAGGATAGGTTATAGTATGATTTCTGATGCGGAGCAAAAAGGACTTATAACACCAGGAAAGGTAATACAATCTACTGCATCTATATTAAATTAATAATTGATGTATCTTTCAGCTTGGCTGATTGGTTTTTTGTTTTGATATTTCAATACCTTGATATTGTGCATCTATGTAAAACTTCCTATCCTCTTCATCAATTATTAGATTGAAAATTTAGTGAAAAGGGCGATACAGACAAATATTGCATACAAGTTTTATAGGCACGCATTCTTTCTAGCCGGCTTCGACTGGAGCATATAGCTAGATCAATGCTTGGAAGTGTTGGCTTACTTCTGATGGAAATCAATCCATGTTTTGACAGCACATGTGCATTATCACTAAGACTGGCAATGGATGAGCATCTTGTAAACCGTGTGCTTGCATGAGTTTTCTCGTGTACTACTTGCAATATACTCATTTAAGCAGTTTTGGCTATCTGACAACATAGAATTATATTTGTGTTGCACCATGGGCTGTGATAATAGAAATGGCTCCTGTTCCCTTCCTTTCTTTGTTTTGCTTATGCATTGCTTCATCATTTGACTACTACTGACTTTAGGAACATGATTGTTCCAATCCATAATTCAAAGCATGTTTGTAGCTTCTTTTGGTCATTTTTTGTATACCATTTGGATTGTTCATGCTAATGTTGCTGCATGTTTCTGTTGCAAAAGAAATGATATTGAGCAATATTTGGATAGCTTATCCAATTTTATCATTTGATGAGCTTATTTTTATCTCTAGAGTATCCTTGTGGAACCAACAAGTGGAAACACAGGCATTGGCCTGGCATTCATAGCTGCTTCAAAAGGATATAGACTCATCTTGACAATGCCAGCATCTATGAGTTTGGAAAGGAGAGTTCTTCTAAAAGCATTTGGAGCTGACCTTGTTTTAACTGATGCAGCAAAGGGCATGAAAGGCGCAGTTCAGAAAGCTGAAGAAATTTTGAAGAGCACGCCCAATGCCTATATGCTTCAACAGTTTGATAATCCTGCAAATCCTAAGGTTAATAGTTACTCTTCTTTTCTTGCTCATGTGACTAAATCTAAATTTCTGTAACAAAGTTCATATGGGTGGGATAAGTTTTAATTCTCAGGCAACATGTTCAGAATATTAGCTGAAATTTGGCTTACATTTCCTGCTCATGGTTAGTTGTAAGAATCAAATTTTCTGGAGTCATTATTTGATATGACACAAGTGACCATGCTCATGACCCAATAAGGATTTCTTTTCCATTGAGTTTATTGCACATCTATGTGATTATTATAATTTTAGTCCTTAAGGTTGTATCCACATCAATCGGGAAAAACTTGATTATATATTTCAATGCAGATACACTATGAGACAACTGGTCCAGAAATCTGGGAGGATACAAGGGGCAAGGTTGATATCTTTATTGCAGGTATTGGAACTGGAGGAACAATTTCTGGAGTTGGCCGGTTCCTTAAGGAGAAGAATCCCAACATAAAGGTACTTGTTTCCCACCTTAAATTGAAAAAACATGAGAATTCATGTTCCAGATCTTTTCAATTTTAGCAATTGATCAAGCATAAGATAGGATGATTTCAACATATTTATAACGTGGGGAAAACAATTGAACAATTTGTGACACTCATGCTGAACAATTTATGACACTCATGCTTAACCATTTGCATACGTTGTTCTATGTTTCCTCTTGCTGTTAATCTTAACTTCTACAATTGAATGTGTCAGGTTATTGGTATAGAACCTCGTGAAAGCAATATTCTTATGGGGGGAAAACCTGGTATGCTTTAATTTTCTGTCACTATCACTCACAAAATGCTTCATTGTGCGGTTTTCAATCCTTCAATATCTACCCTAACTTTAAGCTTGCAAATACAGGTCCTCACAAGATTCAAGGGATTGGAGCTGGTTTTGTGCCCAAAAATTTGGATCAGGATGTGGTTGATGAAGTCGTAGATGTGGGGTCCCGTTCATGCATCTTTTTCTAGTCTTTATTGATCTTTTTTCTCTTGATAAGGGTTCATAATTTCCTTAAATGAGGATAGGCACAGTTATGGGACATTGTCAACATTTCTGTTCCTTTGTTTTTTAACCTTCAAAATTGATGATTTTTGCTTTCATGTGTGTTTTGTTTTGCATGCATGAATTTTAAGTTGGTGGCTCCTTGTGAAAATGTTTCTGCCTTTTCCCTACATCACTGTTAAAAAAGATCATGGTAATGCTATTCTGCATGATAACATAATATTGTACATTTGGTAACAGATGCAAGCATCATTTACTTGTTTCTTGCTACATAGAATTTCATGTGACATTGCTTAGTCTAATCACTAATGTGTCAATTTGACATGTATGCGGTTGTAAAACTTCCATTCTATACATAGAGAGCAAATACATGCCCATCATAACAAGTTCTATGCCTATCATTTAGTTGTTACTTTCGCAATTTTGTGCTTCTTATGTGTTTGATTAAAGTGTTTCCTTAAATTGTCGACATTTACCATGTACTGCTTATTCCTGTATGACTAACAGATTTCCAGTGATGAAGCTATTGAAACGGCAAAGCAATTAGCCCTCCAGGAAGGCTTATTGGTTAGTTCTTTGAATTTAATTTTTGAGAAGTTTGACATGCAACCGTAATTAAAATTTTCTCCAAGTCTTTTCTGCATTTGATATAGATGCAAAAAACTCAACAGATCTCAAACTGAAATGTGAGAGGGGGGCAAAGGCAAATCATGTGCACTGCATCATTGTGTCTTTGGATTAGATATTTGGAATAATTTAGCTTTTGGTGTCATTGTATCATTGACTTAGGTATTTGAAATTATATAGCTTTTGGTTTTCTAGATGTTATTTGCAATGTGCTGCATCACTATTTTTCATTTTAGATTAAGGAGCTAAATGTATGTAAATGAGAAATACATCTTACTTGTCCCTTTTTTATTTATCTGATTTAAGCCCGAGATCCTTGCTAGTAAGAGAGAGTGGACAGTGTTATGCTTTCTATTCATGATGATGTGATGCTAGGAGTAACAATGGTTTGTTTTGAACATCTTTTACTAGTATGATATAATATCATTTGTTCTAAACCTATCATGCTTGTGCTTTCCGTGCTTGTTAAGATTCTTTGTTTTGCTGTTATCCTCCCTTAGATTCTGACCTAAATGTCCCTGTATTTATGCATTTATATTAATCCCTCCTTTTCCTCCTTAAACTTATGTTCTTTTAAATGAATCGTTGCCAGGTTGGCATTTCTTCTGGAGCCGCGGCAGCCGCTGCAGTTAAGGTTGGAAAGAGGCCAGAGAATGCAGGGAAATTGATTGCAGTAAGTTCTTTGCAGAAAGTCTTTACAATATGGACTTCGCTCAGTCAATATGGACTTCACTCAGTTCTGGATTTAGTCATTGCTTTGAAAATCAATGGTTTGTGGCATGATTATTTTTCTTAATCTCATCAGACAATAAAAATGTCTATCTAGACTACTAAAGGTTCCGGTCAAATACGAAATGACAAGTGGTGTAAGAGTTTAACTTATGCGTAGGGGGAAGTTACTAGTCAAAGTTTAATTGAAATACATTGACGTGTTCATGATGCCTGACTTCCACTATTTGCCAAAGATGTTTTTGGGAATTTACCACTAATTTGAAGTGGTTACATCAACGTTTCTGAAAGCCCCTGATTATGTTGGGTTAAAATGATAAAGTTAAAGTTGGGCCTCTTGAAGGCATGGTTTTGGTTGGTTGGCACATTCTGCAATGACCTTCAGAGTTCAACCCCTGGGATTGCTTTAAATATCTGGAACGCTAATCATAGAGAACCATAAACAGAGGTAATCCAAAAGAAATTTGTTCAAAGTCGACTGGTATTAACTACTTGTTTGTGTCAGATAGGAAGCCATCAACTTGTGGCATGCTGAATAAAAATTCCTTCTTTGGGGAATAAAGTGTTATTAAGACAGGGACCATCCTACCGGAACATTATTTTGATTTACAAAAAACATTTATTACGACTATCTTGAACTTTTTGGCTCCGGCAGATTAAAGCTAATTGCTTTTCTGTCTAAATAGTGAACTTGCAATCTGAACAAGCATGTCTTAACATGGTTAATCTTTGTGTGCCAGTTGGCACTTGAAACAGTACATTGTGGAAATTACGTTTCTAAATACAGCACTGCTGATATTGTCAATTTCTTTTATCTTACCTAATTTGAGGTTTTGGATGTACTCAGGTTGTGTTTCCAAGCTTTGGTGAACGTTATCTTTCTACAGTTCTTTTCCAGTCAATTCGTGAAGAATGCGAGAAAATGCAGCCTGAGGCATGAATTTGCATGTTCGAGTTGTTTCCAAGAAAGTAGATTTCATTCCTAGGTTTCTCTCTTATACACAATTTCATACAAGATGATTTCTTTGCTACCCTTTGCATGACTATCTCCACTTAATCATGATTTCTTCTCGGACATTGGTTTTGAAGATCTCCACTTAATCATGGTTCTTATGCACGTTTCGCCCATACTTGTTCAAGGGTGGCATTAACTTTTGCAATGTGCTTGATGATGCCATTGCTTTACTTTTATCTGTGATTAATTTATCTGCCCTTGTGGAGGAGACAGGTTATGATTTAAAGGAAATTATTGGTCAATAGACTGCTTGAAGTCACAGTTTGGTAAAGTTCATCCTTTTTATAATTAGTTATAACAGCTTGTCACTTTCCAAAGTTGGATCAATGTTCTTGGTACAAGGCGGTCAAAAATTGCAACTGTTGAAAGCGCCCGAAACAATGTTTAAGGGGACCTTATTGTCCTAACCTACTATTAGTTTTCACCTATTTTCTCGATGCTTGATGCAAAACGTGACAGCGACAACTTGATACTTTAGTTTGTTATTTCACTTGGTTCTGTTTGATATGAAGCTTTGAAGGTTGAACAACACATTTATCCAGTTTTGTACGGACCCTATAACCATTAGATAAATGGGTTGTTGGTGACAACTAAAAGTTGCATTTGGGAATAACTACGAATGGGTCCACTTAGTGGCCGAGGAAACGAATATTTCTCCAGTTGCTGATTTCCAAAATACTTACCGTAGGAATGTGATAAAATTTTTATAGTTATTGGATTTTGTTAATGTTAATTAACAATTGAATAAGAATCCTTAAGTTCGAATGAGAAGAAAAAGAAGCTTTTGTTCTTGTCAAGAATTATAAAGCTTAGAAAAACAAATAAAAAAAGGAAACACCTGGGAAGAATCGGAGGAGAAAGGGAAGAAAGGGGCAGTGTAGCTTTCCATGCGAAGGTCTAACCACGCGGCTGTAAGTTTCAGATACAAGTTTTGAGCATTCTGATTTATCTCATGCTAAAATGTCCCAACTCTATGGCATTATCAGTATAAAAATTGTTTAACAATGTGTAGTGGGTATATAAACTAAGTTAAGGTGTCCAAATGTTGTGTACTAATGATGCTCTCAGTTTATTATACGTGTCAAAAGGTGGCAGAGACATTGACAGATCAATTATGTCAGGACGGCAGATAAACCACAGCCCCATATGTCTGAGATAACAATTAAATGGTTCGGTTCTAATTCACATGGCAAAAATCAAGCCTTTTCAGATAAAGAAATCGCCCGATGTATATGAACGAAGTAAAGTGATCGGTGTAAAGGCTCTCCCTATATCCTATATAAGCTAGTTTCTGATAAAGAAATCACAAGAACAAGGCACGCAAAGCGGCTTTACGCTGCCAAAAACTACCCAACAACCATGAAAGTTTGTTAGTTCCTGTCTTTTTGTGTCCTGTCCCTCGTCTTTTTGAGCATGGTGTCCCAACTTTTGTTGTGGATTCCAAAAATGCAAACCATAAACAGTGCTTTAGCTTATGCCTCAACGTAAAGCTAACAGGCTGTAGCTATGTAGTATTCTGGGAAAAGATGAATGTTTGTGCATGGCATCTACCATATCCTTTAAGAAATGCTAAGAGTGAAACAAACAGAATACAAACAAAATTTCTTTCCGTCATCATCAGTCATTTGGCTCCTCCTTTAGGCTTATAAGTTTGATCCTTAATAATCATGAAAATGACCCTTCATTGTTAATATGTCGTTGCTGATATTCACCAACTGCAATGGAATTGATCCTATCTAAGAAGAGAAAAATGATTAAATAAATAAATAAATTTGATTGGATAGAAACGACTGTAAGTTAACATATAGCTGAAGAAGAAGCCTCCGTCAAAAGATTATTAAGTTGTAAATGACCTATTCTAATGTTTTATAAGTTTGGGACAAAATAAAAAAGACGGATTTAATGAATCGGCAATATACAAATATGTAAATTTTAAAATCACATTTTTAAATACATAAGTGATCCAAGTCATAAGTTTACATATTTAATAAATACTAAATGATTAGCAATAATAAAATCACTAAAAATAGTAGCAACAACGAAAATAGTGGTAACAACAATTAAACAACAATATCAGTTTGCAAAACACTAATAGAATTACACTAATAAGCATACAGATGATCATAAAAACAATTTCTCCACATACTTCTGAATGTAAAATCATTAATAACAGTATCACGATTAATATTGTCTAATATATCTTTCTCGATGCATAAAATAACTAAATTATTCAAACTTTCTTGTGACATTGATAATCTCAAGTAGTAGGTTTTTGATAATTTTAACTTTGAAAAACTTCTCTCAACTGATGCTATAGTTACAGGTACACTTACTAGAATTTGATAAACAATTGAAACATTTGGATAATAATTTGCAACTTTAATAAATTCAAGAATTTCAACAGATGATATTAACTTATTAGACAAAATCATTTGTAACACTTTTAATTTAGAAAAAATATCATCTAATTCCACGTCCGACACATTATTATGAAAAAAGTAGTATAAAATTAGTGCAAAATTTTCTTAGTTCGTTATTTTTTGACGACCTCAACTTCAGAATCAAATAAGAATTCAAAAATACTTTTATATATAAAAGAGAGATAAACCATTATATATAGTAGATAAATATATGATATGCCAATAAATGCATACTTTCTTTTAAGAAAAATATCAAAATTACCAAATGCCATAATAATTATCTTTTTTTCAACTTTTGATTATATACTTTTAGATTAAATGTTTGTCCATTCTAATATAATTACTTGTAAGGCCCACTATAATTTAGTTCATTTGAGGTCTTATCTTTATCATTTAAAAGTTTAAAATTTTTACAAATTAACGTTCCAAGAAACCTTTCGGTACATATAAACAAATTGAAGCAGTTTTATTGGTTTTTCAATTTCTATCTCTTTTAATGAATATATTTATTAAATTTTAAATTTTCATCTCTTTAATAAATTAACTTTTTAATTTTCCAATTTTTAACTCTTTTAATAAATGAGCTCCCTATAAATTTAGGCTCTAATAAGTGCCCTTTCTGCCCTTATCCGGGCACTGACAAGACTATTACTATAATTCAACATTATTCTTGTCGTGAAGTTCCGTAAAATTTGTTGACGTAAGACGTTTGCAGCTCTAATTTAATATTCTGTTGTCTGCTCAATAAAATAAAGGCTTATTTATGCGAGATTCCTTATACTTCAGCAAAGTTTAGTACTTTCCCATTTTTAAAGTAATGCATAATATTATAGAAACAAGCTAAATCCTTCCACGTTTGACTTGTAAACATATATAATTTTAACTTATAGGAAAGAAGTACATGCTCTAGATCTATAGGAGTGATGAGACGGTGGGATTTGCAAATTTTCCAACCCAAGTGGTATGGATGGACCATACCTTCCGTTGGAAACAGTCCATTCCGGCGTCCCTAAATTATTTAAGAATTTGGATTGCATCTTCCCTTACTTCCTTTTTCATTTATGGTCATTATCTTATCTACAGATCATGTTAAAGTGATACCACAATAACTTATTCATCTCCATGTTAACTTTGGATACGTTTGTTCCTGTTCTGGTAAAAGTTTCTTCATATATATGTGCAAAATTAGATTAGAGTACTGGTTCAGCCGGATTCTGATGAGGCTGTATGTTGCCGTTTGGATCCATGGAGACAACTGCTGAACACGAGAATTCTG
>JANQAP020000127.1:1962842-1975460 GCA_026874005.2 Erythroxylum coriaceum
AAAATTATTGTCATTTTATATTAAATTACTAATTGTGATTATTATTTGTTATTATGATTTTTGGAAATAAGGTTGATGTAAATTTGTAAACAGGAAACTGTACAGTATATAACTGTATAATATATCAGTGGACTATTTTGCAAATTTTAAAAATTTCAGGGACTATTTCATAAATATAAAAAATTGCCCGAAACGGTACCCGGTATTGACCGGTACTGATACAGTACCGTTCTAGAACTCAATCCGGTACCGAGTCTGGTACGCTATTCGCAGCATTGCTTAAAAGTGATGAAAGCTTTATTCTTATGTTTCAAGAAAGGAACCCAGACTTTGCGTGAAAAATAATCAATTATGGTTATGAGATATCTTTTTCCTCCCAAGGAGGGAACCTTCGAAGGATCCCTAAAGATCGGAATGAATGTAATCAAGCGTGCCTTTGGTCCTATGAAAATTTACAGAAAAACTAACTTTCTTTTGTTTTCCAAAAACACAATGTTCACAAAAATCAATGTTATTAATGTTTTGGCCATCAAACAAACTACGCTTGCTTAAAATTGACATGCATTTGTTATTAATATAATCCAAATGCATGTGCAAAAATTTGGTTACATCAGAGTGGAGAGTAGAGGGTACAACTACTCTTGAGCCTGTAATAGTAAAACCTTGCAAAATATATAGACTAACACAACGAGTACCTTTCAATAACACAAGAGCTCATTTAATTACCTTTAAAACTTCACCTTGAGTGAAGTACTTACAACCAAGAGATTCTAGTGTACCGAGAGAGATGAGATCTCTTTTTAAATCAGGGACATGTCTTACTTCGGTTAAGATCCGAATGACACCATCATGTGTGTTAATCTTGATTGTATCTTTGCTGATAACTTTGCACTGAGAATTATTGCCCATAAAAATAAAGTCACCATCATATGGCTCGTAGGTTGAAACCAATCCTTACGAGGACTCATGTGAAACATAGAACTCAAATCCATTATCCACTCGTTCTTCAACCTTTGCTCAATGTCAATAGCTAAAAGAACATCACCCTCAAAATCTGTGTCAACAATGCTAGCCTCGAGAGACTTTTCTTATTGCTTACCTTTGGCCTTCTCTTCACTCTCATTTTTAGTTTTCAACTTATAGCACTCACAAATCTCATGCCCTTACTTCTTACAATAACGACAAGTTTTACTTGAATTTTTGCCTATAGATTTTGACCTACCTTTCTTTATTTTTGCCTCTAGATTTTGACCTGCCTTTCTTCTTATTCTTACTGTTATTTTCCCTCTCATAAGTCCTTCCCTTAACAATCAAACCTTTAGCTTCAGGCACCAATGAAATTTCATTGTCAATTTTTTTCTTAGATAATAAGTTTGTTATAACTTCCTCAAAGCAACAATGTATCACAAATTTCATACAACATGATTTCTTTAAAATGCCTATATGAAGGGGGAAGTGAGCAAACAAGCAAAACTGATTTATCCCCATCATCTAAGATTTTCAAAGTCAATCAAGATATAATGAACTCACTTAGGTGAGATTAGACAGAGGTACCTTCCTGCATTCGAATGGTGAAAAAAACATTCCTTAAAATGAAGCTTATTGGCTAGGCTCTTTGTCATCTAAAGTGATTCCAATTTCAACCACAACCCAGCCGTCGTAGTTTCGTTAATCACCTCGCGTAGAACTTCTTGAGAATAACATAGTTGAATCGTCAAAAGGCCTTTCTCATTGAGGTCCTCTCATTGTCCATTGCTCATAGTGTCTGACTTCTTAGATTTTAAGTTCAAGGCTTTCAATCTATGTTGTGTAAGAATAACCTTCATATGGACACACCAAACTCCGAAACTAATCTTTACGTCAAATATCTCAATGTCGAACTTAGTGACAATTAATATAGTGAACTACTCCTTAATTGAGATTAACAAGGCGCTGAAACCAATTTGTGGGACCAAAGTTTAGGGAATAAATGTAAAAACACAATCAAAGGGAGCCACAAAAAAGAACACAAGAAATTTAAGGAAACACAAAAATTACGTGAAAAACTCGAATACTGGGAGAAAAACTCACGGAGCAAAGAACCAATTTCACCATGTTCAAAAGGCGGTTGCAAAGTGTTTAAAAACTCTCTAATAACTTTCTTTAGTCTCTCGAAGGCTGAGAAATTTCCACTCACACTCAAAAACAAGTCTCACAGGATATATTTATACAAGTTAAGAAGAAGAACAACGTTCCAATACATATTGTGTCAGCTACACAACAAAAGTTATGTTACACAACAAAAGGACATATTGTGCTAGCTACAGCTTGTATTATGCTCCTAGTTGTCAGATAAAAACAAGGGTGCAATGGAGAGACACAATCTGTTGTCCAACAAATGAAAAAATTGCCCATAATCCTAACAACCCCGTCGTACTACATTAATCATTGAGTCTTACTCCATCAGATTACAAAATACTTGCTTTTTGTGCTATTTTCTTTTTACATGTCTCTTTTTTTGCCTTCTTTTGTTTTTTTATTTTACTTTTCTGTTTTGCCTTGTACCAGGAACTAAACATCATGATTTTACTCCTTTCAAGGCAAGGAATTTATGTCAGCAGCCACAACCTGACGTAGAGGAACTAAATACCTTCTCAATCATTATGATTAGCAGGAAAAGGAAAACGAAAACGAAGAGAAAAGTTGATAAACTAAAGATTCTGAAGAGAAAAAGAAGAGGGTCTACGAGTAGAAGTACACAATATGATGCAAGCAATTAAAAAAAAATCATGATAACTTTTCAATCCCTGTGACACTCAATCCATCATTTCCTATCTGTTTCTTCATTATTTTACATCACCAATCACATGCACTCAATCAAATAACACCAACAAAAAAAGACAATAAGAAGAAGAAAAGATGTTAAGATATAAGAAAACGAATCACACAAATCGGTTAAATGGCTTTCTTCCAACTGTAGCGGGCATAGAGACTGTTGAATCTACACTCAAATCTCCTATTGATTGCACTGACTGATGCTTATCTAAACCCTTTTGGGAACTGGAATCCTTGCCAGAGAACAAGGAACCTTTGTTCCATTTAAAGGATCTAACGCCTTGTGTTAGGGGGAATGAAAGCCTCCTCTTTTCACTGCTTGGCGTTGGCGTTGCTGGAAAACTCTCCCTGGGATTGCTGCTAGGTCTTACTTTGGCCTTGGCTGCAACTGTAGGAACCATGTAGTTCGGAACTGAAAATGGGGGGCAGCTCATGAGGCTATCATTATCCTTTAATGGAAAGTCAAAGGGGGATTCAGCTCCCGTAGCTCTTGCTTTTGAATACTTTGAGAAGCTGGGGCTGTTTGCTTGTGATGTTCTATGCAGAGGAGTTCTTGATGGTCTTGTTGGAACAAATGCAGTTGATTTTGTCGATCGGGGTGTTGGTGTATCCATATTATCAAACCCCAACTGCTGTTGCCTGTGACTACTTGACGGAGGCCGAGGGCTAGGCTTTAGCTCAGATTGAGGTCTTGGTGAAGAAACTTGAAAATTCTTGAAGGCTAGGCTCTCGGGAGCATTTGTTGAAGGTATCTGTCGTTCTAACCAGTTCCACCACCATGGGAATCCATTGGCTCGAATATCTGTTAGAGCTGATGGAGTAGAACTTGGAGTACCTTTCCACGACTGTTAGCAAAAAGGAAACAAGAACATCACTAGTTGCAACTTCTAAAAGCAACAGCTGACTTTATGCTAATTATAAGGCAGTATTTTATCCCTAAATCATTGAAGATGCAGAATTCAGCCAACTGCATCTTTGGTGTTCTCTTTGTCATTTTCTGTGCACATCTTTGGCAATCAGAATTTCTAGTAACATTTTTACAGTTCATACTTCATATATTAAAATAATCTGCAGGCTGTGTGTTTTCGCCAAGAGTTGCATAATGTATTTGACTAACAGATATGAGCTTTGTCCTATGCAGGAAGTTCATTACCTTTACATTGCTCTAGCATAATTTTTGTTCTACTTTCCATAATTATCTTCGATCTGAAGAATTCTAGTGTTTTCCAGATAAAGGTTACAGACTAGAAATCTAATGTTCGAAGACATGTGAATGCAAGGATCTATTCTCAATAATTCATATGGTGAATTCAAGTTCTTCCCCAAAAGTTCTTGGGATGAGAAATGAGGATACGAAAGAACCAGAAAAATAACGCTGGATATCTATCACGAAGAGTTCAGTTCCGAGCATCGTGTACTGCATAAAGCATAATACCTGGTGGGAATAAGCATAGGCCATTTGTCTTTCTCTCTTAACAACTGCCTCCACCTTTCTCTGCATTCTTGCTTCAATTTCTTCTTTTGTCAACAAGCTGTCATCCCAGTCTTCGTTACCTGTCTCAGACTATATGAATGATCCCAGTTATTATTTATACTTACAGCTGGATTGCTTTTGCACGTGTAGTTTGCACAAAGAACTTGGCATAGAATATTTAACGGAAAGAAAATTAATAAGAAACTTACTGCCTGGCTCCATTTGCCCAAGGCACTCTCTACTTCTTTTCCATTCTTATATTGAGCTTGACGTCGTGCTTGATTTTCTAACATCTGGATCCTTCGTGACTGAATCTGGGATTGGACACGCACTAAGAGCTGCATATACTTCATCGCATTCATAGTTTGTCGCTTTACATTCTGTCCTCTAATTACTCCTTGAAGTCTCACTAAGCCTTTCAGAGCTCTGAAGCTCCTTCTTGCCTGCACAATAGTTGCATAAGAAGTTGAATAAATGATGTACTTAATAGAAAAGAGCATAAAAATTCTATAGCATTCCTGCTGAAACAGTTGTCAGCACCAAAACCAAGTAGAGCCTAACTTAAACTTGATTCATCGTGTTGTTCAACTTTTTATACCCTGAAAATAGTGAGGGGCAAGTTCATTTAAGATCATTGAATCAGTCTTAATTTCAATCTTGAAATGTATGAACCAATTACAGTGACTCTGGAACATGTTATGTCAACTTCTCAAAAATAGGATTGTAAAATTTAAACCTCCAAATAGGATATGCTTCATTTCCTAAGTTCCAGCTTCAATGAAAATAAATTGGGATATTTTCCAAGACTAGTTATATATATATATATATTGGATCATATTTTCTCATAATGCAATTAATGAAGGCAAAGAGAAGCTTACAACATAGCCTCTATATGCTGCTTGGATCTTTGTAGCTGAAGCATGGTGGTTCCTTAAGGTTGGTTCTGGCCTATAGTATGTCTCTTTCTGACGATTGACATTCTTAGGAGAAACTGGTCTTGCAGAAGAAGTCCTTGGAGATGCTGCTCTGGAAGAAGAAACTCTTGGTGATGCAGGCTTAGGGGAAGCAGTTCTTGGAGAAGGAGCTCTAGGAGATGTAACTCTTTGAGAAGGAACCCTTGGCGAAGCGAGTTTTGCAGGTACAAAAGGAGGTGTTTCGGGTTGGTCAAGTGGTGACGGAGGCCTGAAGATTAACTTATGATCTCTCGCTGCCTCATCCAAGATTTTCTCAATACTACTTGGTTCTCTAAAGAGGGGAATGAATGAATTGGTCTCTCCATGCCTTCGTCTTGCTAGCCCCTTCTTCTTCTCTTTTGAGCTCTTCTTCTCTGATTCCTGCAATAACAAATTGTAATTCAGCATGTCTTGAACACTTGGGTTCCTTCCTTATATTGGAGATAATTAGCAAGGCAAACAATTAAAAAGGAAAAAACACATCTTTTTTGTCAATTTAAATCATCAGACAATACTACAAACCATATACATCAAGCACTTCTAATCCAGTAGAAACCCAAGTTCTTTTATTATGAGTGGAATGTAGTTAAAACTTAGAAATGGTGTTGTTTGTCCGTGATGCTTCAGCTGATTAATAACCATTTGGCAAACAGATTGCAAACAAAATTAATAAATTTGATGATGATTGACATAATTCAATATTTCGAAAGGAAAGATCATAAAGAATACTACTTACATTGGCTAGTTTGTCCTTGGAGTGGGGTAGAAAGACCCTCTTAATGGCAGAAAACCAACTTCCTTTCTTTCCCATGATCCTAGCATTACTATCTCCACCTGAACAAATTCTATAATCAATTGTCTGCAGAACCAAGCCTAATCAAACTCATCTGTATATGTACCAATTTAAAAACTTATACAGAAGAAAATAATTCCAACTAAAGAAGTTATGATCATAATTTATAAAGTTATTGTCTATTCCAATGCAGAACTGCAACAGATAAGAGATACGAGTCAAAATTCAACCAGATAAACAGAAGATTGATAAAGCCTTCATGTGATCTGTATATCCTCTTCAACAAGCATTCTGAAAAGAAGACTAGGTTTGAGCATAGTAAAGAGACAAATAGCAGAAAATTTTGGATAAATAAGTTAGTTAATGAAAGCAGAAGCAGAGAAGAAGAAACAGAAGAGTCTTATAATTTGGACTTGGATCATTCAAGTCCTGGGACAAAAATGTCCTGCAAACCCTTGCAAATCAGTTTTGGAGAGAAGGGGGCTTATGTGCCACTTGTTTGTAAGTTGAGAGTTAAAAACAGAGTCGAATATTATATAGCTAAAATCAATCGAAGTTACAAACAAACACATACTGCCAAAGCCGAATCCTTTCTGGATCACCTCAATTTATATTGTAATTTAGAAGGACCGCCGACTCTTTGACGAGCTTACAAGGTTGTCTGACCAAAACAAGGGGAAGGCAAAGTGGAAAACAATTTAGGTACAAAACAACCAGAAGATGAGAGAGAAATTTGCAGAGACATTCTACGTATTCAGCTTAAAGACAATTACAAGTCTCCAAGAGAAACAATTTGTTTATGGCTGTACAGATGATTAGAACTGACACTTGAAAGACAAAAAGGGATTCGAAGAGACAAGAAATTTGACAGAATCACCTAAAACATCATCAGAACAGTATCAAACTCTCATACAAAATACCACCTTTATGACGACTCTCTTTATTTCTCCAAAGTATATGCATGACCTAACACATACACACACCAAAAACATCACATGATCATAATAAACAACATATTTGACACACACCCAAAAAAGCTCACACGAACAGAGATCACACAGAAACTGAGATCACATAAATTTAGTACATATGGAAGTACCTTACTTAAGACCCAGTTTTGCAAAGACCTCGTAAAAGCTGTTTAGGAGCAAAAGAGAGAACAGAAAAAAAAAAAAGCAGCCAGAGAAGACTCTTTCTAGCCTTCCTCTCCTTTCCTACAAAACATTCCGTCGTTTTCTTTATAAAACTCGTTTTTACATGGTCATGTGTTTTGTGTTTTGGTTATATATAAATCTATCCATCTACTTTCTTTAGAAATTAGAACCCAAAGGCTCTAATCTTTCTTTCTCCCTGCGTATAGAAACTTCCAATCAGGTTCTTGCATCTGCGAATTAACCTTCCTTGCCCTCATCACGACATTTCTCAACCTTTTTGGTGGGTTTCCAATATATTTCTTTTTCTGGTTGATGATGTGTGAGTTGGATTTATATATTTCATCTTAGCTTGGTGATCATGATTAAGAGCGAGAGAGAGAGAGAGAGAGAGACGGATGACCACTTTGTCACTCAATGTTGCCAACTTCAACTACCTTTACTTCAATGGGACGACTATTCAGACTGCAACTATCCTTAAACAGTTAGGTTGGTTGGGTAATAATATTTCTCCCTCTACTTTTTTTTTTATTTTCCATTTCAATTACCTTAATTATTATTTTTATTATTATAGTATTTTCCCTATCCATTGCGTTGCCATGATAATGATTTTTCGTCTTTAAAACTCTTTCATGTACCCTTTTTTGTCGCTACCTAAAATGTTCTCTCAAGAATAACTCCATTCTTCTTTCTATATTTCCCACGCGCAGTCTTTTCACGCGTGCAATTAACGATCCACTTGTGAAGACTTTATTTTTATAATTAATTTTTTTAAAATACTTGAGTTTTTAATTTTTATTTTTTTATATTGACCAATTTTTGAATTTTATAACCTGAATAATGAGCCGCACGGATCATTTGTAACGCGTAAAGACCTTATTTATGTATAATAAATTCCCGTAAACTTTTTGAGTATATCAAATTTATTAAAGAATAAATAGGTAAATTTATCTTTCTTTCAAAAAAATAAATGATTAATAGGTGACTTTCTTAAATTAAAATTATTTTAAAATTTATCTTTCTTCCAAAAAAATAAATGATTCATATGTGAATTTCTTAAATTAAAATTATTTTATAATAATTTTAAAAAGTACTCAACTTTTTGAAAAAATTTTAATTTAGTGCTCAAGTTTTTAATTTTTTAATTAAGTGACAAATTTTTTAAAGTCTTAATAATTTAGTTCAAAACGTTAATGTAACTAATAGATAAAGATCTATGTAGTATTTAGTAGGTATATCATATCATCAAAAATGACCTTTTTTTACTTAATTTATATAAGTTTTAAAATGTTAATTATCAAATTGAAAATTTTTAAAAATTTTCACAAGATTAATACTTTATTTATGCCTACAAAATGGCACGAACTTGTCTGTTCCATATTTCCTATTCTCATTCTGTGCCGTTGTACGCCAAATTGGTAAATATGTGGATGTTGTGCAATGGCATGCGGATATGGTGGGAACAAGGATGGTGGTACAAACGATTTCATCTCCGTCAAAAGTTATTTGCGGTTGTGTACAATTGTTTGTCATTTGTCCATGAACCATGAACTTGAGAGCTGGAGAAGACAAAGTCTATCATCTTCTTTGATTCCATTTGCTTGACCTTAGTGAGACTGGGTCTACCCAAACCTATGTCTTTTGTTTTTGGTTTTTCTCTTGGCGTATGACTGAGAATGAAGACCCACAACTCTTTAACCAAAATGCAAGTTAAATGAAGGAGTTTTAGAACCAACAATAAAACGAAAATATAACTTTTTTCTTTATAAAAATAATAAAAATATCTTAATTTAAAGACAAAAAAGTTCATCTACTGACTACGATTTAAATAAAGAATAAAACGTGAAGTGAATTATAAGGAATGATGTAATCTTCTTGTGACATGAATAACTTCGGCTAAAAACTAGTGATGCAAGCTCATGACACTGTTCAAATTACATTGTCATTGGTTCGTATGGCTATTTACTCGATTCCAGGAGTTTTCTTCTAAACCTGCAAAAAGAGAATATAACACCTTCCTACTAATGAAATAGAAAGGACACGAGAAAGATCAAGACTGACATGTTTAACATTGAACTTGAAGAAGGAATACAAATTATTAAGGAAAACGAAAATAATAAGTTTATATTGATATTCTAATTCCTACATATATTGTGTGACTAATTAATATTATTATAATACTATTATTTGAAAAAAGAAAAAGAAAAGCATATGTTTCGTGCAAGTTATTTGAGATTGTGATTTATCATTTATCTCTTCCATGGCGGCAGGGGGTTGCAGAGGAGTTGTCTGTGATAGCCACCACCCCAGCACAGGTGCGTGAAGAGATTATGACCTCTGATGTGTGGGGGCCTATTTGTGATGATGATGAAAATGTGGGTCCATCGCTCCTGATCCGTGTGATGTTGACCACTCGATCAGAATAAAAAGCGCGATGTCCAAACTTTGGCGTGAGGGTAACGTAGGTTACTTATTGTCGTACACATAATCACATACCGGTCAATTCATGAGCGTTCATAGACATTTACATTTTTCCCGTTGGAAATTATAGAACTTTTGTCCCCAGGGTGATCTCATTGATGAAGAATAACCTTTTTTAATTTAAAGAAAATTGATGATTTGAATCAAAACAAAAGAATGTAACTTATTTTAATTTTGAAAATAATAGTTAATTAATAATAAAATTTTTTAATATTTTTTTTGAAAAATATATTGATTAAGAGTGGATATATGCTAAAATTTACAAATGTTAATTTAATTGAATTTACCACTTGAGTTTAAATGATTGATTCACCCATTTAAAAGAGGTAATTAGTTTATGATTATAAAAATAATTAAAAGTTATTAAAAAATAATTGGAAGTTGTTCAAGCCATTAAATTAATTAATTAACAACAATGACGAGTGATTACATATAAAAACGAAATCTTCTGTATCCACTATTCTGTATCAATTTTATTCCACGCAATCTCATCCACATAAATATGTATAGATGAGATCGCGTGAAATAGAGTTGATACAAGCTAGTAGGTACAGAAGATTTGATCCCTTACATATATGCCTATTAAAACTACAACCGCGTACGAGCAACTAAATTAAGATGTATAACCATTGAAGTTTGAATGAATCATCCCATTTAGTTCTTGAATCTGTGAGCTGCAATATAAATATAACTTGGTAAAGGTCAACCAAAAGTTGTTCCAACAAGCTAACTTAGGATTCCACTTGCACTGAATGTAGATTTAGTTTGCGATTTTTTATTTGAAGAAATTGGAAATTTTTATATGAAAAACATGTAAAAGTATCACCAAATGCATTCATAAAGTCAAGTTTGTTGAGGGTAAACAAACAGTGAACTAAGCATGGATTCATGTTTCGGATTAGAATCCAAAGCTACGCTAGCTATCGTGAGAAACACGGTTCAAAAACTCGGTTAGACTTTGGACCGTGAGCATTTTCAGTGCAAAGATGACTTCGTCTTGTCTACAGCCAGATTAGAATTTAACAATAGGTCAAGAGACCTGTGATCATTTTAAACCACATAATTGTAAGGGTTAAATTTCACGTAATGTCACCCGTGATTCTTAATTTTTAAAGGTATTTGTGAATTAGATTAATTAGATTATGACTAGAAATTTACGAATTCAAATCATGAAAATAATTTCTTTGTAAAAATTAAAAGAAAGAATACGTACAATTGATAAGTTTCTCTTAACTCTCAAAAAGTGTAAAGTCTTTGTCTTATTATTAGACTACTCATTTGCTTGTGAACGCTTTTTCTTTAAATGGGAAAAAGAAATTAATTTTACCTACTTGTATAATTTAATTTGGTCCCTTGCACAATGTAATTAATGATGCCGATAGGATAGAAATTTAATAGCAAAACTAATAATAACAACTATTTAATAAAAATTTAACTAACATATGAAATATGCGAAGAAGATTCAGTAGTACATAATTTTATTCTTAAATAATAAGATAGAAATTTAATAACAACCCTCATTTTCCACCAATCTTCCATGCCTTTTCGATACTTTAAGGAAAGGGAAAGAAGTCAGAAACCATAGACCATTACTTTCATAGAATTTTCGTTCTAAAGTATCTAGGAGCCAACCGTACTGCGCATTGGGCTACATATACTGAAACAGGAATAAATTGAGTCCTTTTATAGTTTTTAGGATGGAATGTCAATTTCATTCTTTAATGTTAATTATATATATATATATAAGTAAACTTATTAGAATTTGACACTTCAACAAAATAGTTTTGAAATTTTAATTAAGAACACTAAATATAGATAAAACTTATAAGTATAAAAGCATTAGTTATGAAAATTGAATTATAAAACTATTGGAAATGATAAAATAGTGATATATGAAAATCCCTATATATAATAATTATATTAATTATAATACATATATAAAATAGTAAGCAATCAATCTCTTGTATAAAAGAAATATTAGAAAAGGCAAGAAAATTTTGAGTTTCTTTCAATTGAATTTGGCATTTGACATCTTTAATATGTGCAATCATGTTAATCAGATCTTATAATTATATTAAAGATTTTCCCATCGAACCAAGAACCTAGACTGTGAAGCAAATAGCTACGAATGCGATTCGTTTAGTGATACAATCACATAGAAGAAATGATTGAAGTGGAAAAATATAGTTCAAGCGAGTATAGATGGTAGTTGACAAAACCAACACGGAGATTTAGTTGTCTTGAGGGAACAAAATCACCAAACTTCTGTGATTTCGACATTGATTAAGTAACCACAACTCTTGTTCTTCAAGTTCTCATTTTTTAGGATTTAAAGTGGCGTATAAGCAATGACCAAACATATCAGTTGGTAGTTAACCTACGTTCCATGGCTGTTTAGGAAGTTTAATTGAAGTTCAAGGGAAATTGAGAAAAGGGAAGCATGAAAGAAAGGCCAAAAGGGATGGAAGAATGAAATGTATTAACCTTACCCTCGTTCTAGCTTGTCTACAAGTTTATACACTAGAATTGTTGATTGGTCTTTGTAATTTTGATTTGAGAAAAGGGCCAATGAACTTTTTACTATTTGCAGATGTCTTGTGATTTGCATCAAAATTTTAAATTATTGTTCGCAACTTAATTGTTACCGTATTATTATGATTGCAAATTGATATAATAATCTTCACAATGATTGTGGTCACGAACTATTTGTTCTACTAATTGCAACCTATATGACCATAGCCACTTTTCTTAAATTGCTACTCATGTGATATCAGTTGATCAATACAATTATGATTATAGTGGATCTGAAGATTCCGTGTAAGCAGGGTTGCAATCACCAAACCAAAGAACTGCAATAAGGAATTGCAAATGCAATTTAACCACTTTGAGATATATATGTTGCTAATTGAATGCCATTTTTCTTCTATCCCCAGTTACAACCTTCGATTAAAT
>JANQAP020000127.1:2064154-2076339 GCA_026874005.2 Erythroxylum coriaceum
AAAATTGTACCACAATATGAAGAAAAGGATTAACTCCATGGCCTTACAAATTACAACATCCCGATCCTATCGACAATAGATGACAAAAAGAAACACATCAGTCATCAGTGGTTCTGGTTCGTCCTGTCGACAATAAAGACATTAGTGGTTGTTACATCATTGATTTAATTTATCTTCTGAAACAATGAGTAGTGCCAAATGCAAAGAGTTAACATTGACTCGTCTAGATCTACAAAATTATTAAAAATCATTTAGTCTTCTCCAACTTTTCCCTCGCTATAAATGAATGGTGCAGCCAGCTGAAACCCAAGCAAGTATCAATGGCGGATAGACAACAAAACCCTCATGCTATAATGTTTCCTGTTCCTTTACAAGGACATATCATACCCTTTGTTCATTTGGCTC
This sequence comes from Erythroxylum coriaceum, assembly GCA_026874005.2. NCBI lineage: Eukaryota > Viridiplantae > Streptophyta > Magnoliopsida > Malpighiales > Erythroxylaceae > Erythroxylum > Erythroxylum coriaceum. The sequence goes on from JANQAP020000127.1 coordinate 2,064,560, forward strand.
TAAAGCTAGCTTCCCAGGGCTTCACCATCACCTTCGTTGTCACCCAAGCAATACACCACAAGATGATCCAAGCTCGTCCTATCACCGGAGATGAAGAAGACATGTTCACCGGAGCAAGAAAATCCGGCCTCGACATAAGATACAAAACTGTAAGTGATGGATTTCCTCTGGGGTTTGATAGAGATCAAAACCTTGAGCAACACCTTGAGGGTTTTTTACATGTCTTCTCTGCTCATGTGGATGATCTTCTGGGTCAAATGGTTGGCACGGCGTCTCCAAAGCTGACTTGTTTAATCTCCGATACTTTTCATCCTTGGCCATCAATGCTTGCCAGGAAGTACAACCTCGTTAATGTCTCGTTCTGGACTGAGCCAGCTTTGGCTTTTAGTCTCTATTATCACTTGGACTTGCTGAGGATTAATGGTCATTTTGATTGTCATGGTATGTGCCCTTTTTCTTTTATTCAAAAGCTCATTTAGTTTCAGCCGAGAAACTAATTGATTAGCGTCTTAATTACTAGATAAACGGGAGGATACCATAGATTATATACCAGGAGTTGAGGGTATCGAACCGAAGGACTTAATTTCATATCTTCAAGACACCAATACGTCGACGGCCATGCACCGGATAGTACAGGCATCTTTTAAGGACGTGAAGAAGGCAGACATTGTTATATGCAACACCGTGCAAGAGATGGAATCAAAAGCAATCTTAGCCCTTCAAGAAAGGCAATCCTTTTACGCCATTGGACCGCTTTTGTCAAGAGGGTTTGCGAAGAGCATTGTTTCAGCTAGCTTCTGGATGGAGTCGGATTGCAAGGGATGGCTTGACACGAACCCCAGTGGAACAGTGTTGTACGTTTCTTTTGGTAGCTTTGCAGATTGTAACAAGGAGGCCGTTGTGGAGATAGCCTGTGGGCTTTTGCTTTGTAAAGTACGTTTTATTTGGGTACTTCGACCTAATACTGAGAACGCAAGTTTAGGCAATTTTCTACCACTTGGATTTGAAGATCAGATCAAAGAGCAGGGTTTGGTTGTGCCATGGTGTAATCAGATAGCAGTGATTTCACATCCAAGTGTTGGAGGGTTCCTAACGCATTGTGGGTGGAATTCTGTATTGGAAAGTATATGGCATTGCGTCCCAATGTTGTGTTTTCCTCTGCTCACTGACCAATTTACCAATCGAAAATTAGTGGTTGATGATTGGAGGATTGGCCTGAATCTTTGTGACAGGAAGCCCATCACAAGGTATGAAATTGCAGAGAAGATCAACAATCTCATGGGTGGCAAAATAAGCATCGAGTTGGGGAAGAAGATAAAGGAATTAAAAGGTACAATGGAGCATGCGTTATCAAGCACTGGATCATCAGAAAATAACTTTAACCAACTCATCCATGACGTGAAGGTCAAAACTCAAGAACTAGGGGTTTGATCCATTATTGTAGAGAGACATTTATTTTCATATCAATTGAGGGATACGTCAGTATTGTTCTTCTCATGATATTTGCAAATATTACACAAGATTGCTCTGCTGTCAATGCAAATAGTTGGGTTGTGCACAGATCTATTGCATCAAATGCCTAATGGAAAGAAATATGGTCTTCTAACTTAGGCAGTGGGGTAATACTGCCACAGATGTACATATGATCTTCATGCATATCCCTGAGAAACACAAACCAAATAACCAAACCACATGTAACTATCTAGTTAGACAACTGTAAATGGCAAACATTCCAAACCATACAAAGAACTTGTTTGCTTATTCCATGGATGTGGCAACACCACGTTAATTTAATCATTCAACTCACCATCTTTCATGTGTGCTAAATGTCTACCACAAAATTGAAGCTTCTCAAAGGTCAGGCATGCCCTTCCCAGTTTTAGCATCGTAAGTCTTCTCCAAAACAAGATCCATTGGAGTATCCTTAGGACCAGCTGAAAGAAACAAGAAGGAAAGCAACCTTAGTACATTACTGTTTTGTCAAAGACTAGTCCAGTAACTTGGAGGAGTGAAAACTGTCAAAAGAACTTAAATATTGAAGATGAAACTAATATTATGAATTTCTAACATTTTGTATAACTGCACAAGCCAAATCATTAAAAAGTGCACATCGTCTTTGAATATCAAGGAAATTCTTTTTCATGTTTGCTTTTCAATGAACTTAAAGAATGCTTAAATGATTATAAATGAAACTGAATAGGAAACAGGCTCTGTTTTAGTAAATTACCAACAGTTGGTCTTGGGGTTTTCCTTATCTTTAAAATCTCAGGCCGAGGGATTATGGATCCAGATGCTCCTTGACCTCTGGAAACTCTTACTTTCGTACCATCTTCCAGATATTTATATCCAACCTTGCAAGGTTTCCTGGCAGAAATAGCGAGTATCATATAGCTTGATTTAAAAAATCAATTAGACAAGAGGATAAGCACTGCTGGACGTCAAATTGGCTACATTAAGTTCAACCATACCCAGTGACTGGATCAAGAATCTGAACATTTGAGGCATGAACTGGTGCTTCCACTGTAAAGATTCCACCTTCATGGCCTTCACCTGCCTTGATATGCTTTTTCACCTGGAAACATGGAACACGCCAAAGGCAACATGTATCAGAGGTGCAATGTCAAACTAATTCTCAAGGATAGACCACAAACATCCATTATCATGTCAGTTTCAAAAGGAACTAAACTGCAACCATCAAAACTCTATCGTTTCAAAGGAAAACTACCAATGAACAACCACAATAAAGCTTTTAAAATCAAATATGATAAAGAGGAATGATTGTTAGAAGAAGAAAAAGAATCCCAACACTTTTTGATGACCGTTTTAGATTTACAATTAAAAATATCAAGTTTCTGAAATCAACCAAACATTCACATAAACATGTTACAAGTTGTCATAATAGACACTAGTACATCCCAACTAAAGGGCATCAGCTTATCCGAGGAAAAATGTGCAACAATGCATGTAAAGTCATGAAATCCATAAACAAGAAGCAATAAATCTGTAATTATGCAAGATGGTCCCTTTCTGTATATTACTGCATGAAGCCTTAAAACTAATGAATTCCCTAAATGAGAAGTCATTTAATTTGTACTAACAAATGAAAAGCCGAGATTGATTAAAAAAAAGGAATTTAAGAGAAATTTACCAGATTTTTGCCGTCGACGATGACACGATTTTGAGTGCGAATAACACGTTTGATAACACCAGATTCACCTTTGTCTTTTCCCCTAATTATCATTACCTGTTGTTTAACAACCAATTTGAAGATTTAAGAATTCTTAAAAGAAAAAGAAAAAGGAGAAATAAACTACAATCACTCTTACATTATCTCCTCTCAGTACTTTCCAGTGCCTGATAAGTTTTTCAGCTGCTTTCCATCCCATTCTTTTCTATTTTTCCAAGCAACTGCAAGAAAAAGATGAATTCATCATTAACTAAAATATCGCAAAATTTCAGCAAAAAATTTTGAAAAAGAAATGTTGCATACCGAATTTTAAAGCGGCGGAGATAGGCGGCTCCGGCGATCGGGGAGACGGAGGAGGCGAGGAGTGAAGCAAAAGGAGGTGCGAAGTAGTGGAGAGCTTTAATTTTAGGTTTGGTATGATCTACGACGTCGTTTCGTAGGGAGATGTAGTTTTATTAGAAAACGTGAAATAAATAATAAATAAATAAAACCAAGTTAAAAATTTTGGTAGGGATAAGGTTAAGGAGGCTCACTACTGTTTCGTCGTGTAGAGCAAGAGAAGAAGAAGAAAAGGGGGGAGAAAAATGGTTAAAACCCTGTCTCTGGGCTTAAACCCTAAGTGGGTAAGCTTTTTTTTTTTGGGTTTTTACGACAATCTTTTTCTTGAAGTTGCTTACATGGGTTTTGTGCAGTACATTGGATCATCAAATGTTGTTCTTCCCATGTTTTTAGCTTCTTTTGTTATCATTTTCAATCCAAAAGGCGTGATTTTCTTTTTTCTTTTTTGTTTTGTTACCTGGCAGCTGATAACTCACAAACAAATGCAAGAAGTCTTCATTCCAAATGTTTCGTGCAAGACATCATCTTTTTCCTGTCAAATGAGTTGCAGCTCTTCAGTACGTGTCAGAAGGTAATAAGAACATTACTGTTTGTGGAACCACCTAGGATTGGAGGACAAGTCATTCATGAGATTCTTTTTAACTACCATTACGTTAGGATTGACGGGTTTATTTTATTTTTCTGATCCTTTGCGATTTTACAGGGGTTATCGTAGGGGCTTTGGTCCTGTTTGTGCTGTGTTAGAAGGTGCAACTCCAGTTCATGGTCTTTTTTTCTTGAGGCTTTAATGGAGATTGTTTACAAGTTAGACGTGTAAACATGGACCAGGTGCACAAGATGTTGGAGTGTCTTCCTCTCAAGAATTTGAGGACTTCTCCATCAGGACATCAAGTACAGGCAAGGTTGGAGAACTTAAGGTACACAACTTAGCAGCTAGAAGTAAGAAAGTGGAATGTTATGCGGCTAGAAATTATCATTGTTTGTGACTGGACAATACATTCGTTACCCTTTTCACCAGATAAGTGTGGAGCTATCTGGTACCAAAACAAGAGCCATCTTCAATGATGTTTTTGACAAAATGGTTGCTGCAGCCCAGCCAATTCCAGGCTTCCGAAGAGTAAAAGGAGGTGATAATTTTGTGCTACACCTATCAACTTTCTAATGGATTAGTGCAATCTTTTATTATTATAGAATTGTTTTCTTTTATCTTCATAAGGTTGCCAGAGTCATCTAGTAATGTTTTCAATCATTAGCATGTGCCTAGGGCCATGGGCTGTTGTTGGCTCCTACGAAGAGATATTTTATGCTTCTTATGTAGATGCTATTCAGACTGATTTGAGTCTCTTGTTTCTTCAAAGATCATATGGGTGTCCATTTTGAGCTTCGTTTCTGATCACCTATTGCTGTATAACACTTTGCGGTGTTGATTTCCCCTATTTTGGTTTATTGTCGTTGGAAGGTTCTGACTTGGTAGGATTTTTGTGAGAAATGGTATAACATCATATGCGCTCAAAATGTCAGGACTACATTTTCTGCAATGTAGACTGCTGAAGTTATGTGCTCAGCTTTTTTTTCCTTTTTACGTTTATACAATTGTTTTATGTTATTTGTATAATGTTTTTTTCTTTTCCTCATTGATGCAAATAGCTGACAATCTGTTCTTCTTTCATTCACTGTGTACTTTCTATTGGGCCCTCTGGATTTTTCAGGAAAAACACCAGATGTAAGTTTCTGTATCCATTAATCTTACTTTATATATTCGCTTCTATGTGATAGGTAAGCAATATAAGTATGAAAACTAGATATTCATTCAATTGAAGGTCAGAGCGTTTGCCACACTACTTAAATAAAAAGAATCTATTGGACCTTGCAGTTTGCATTAATTGTCTAACTCTGAAAGACGTCTATTTGGGATCTAATCACAAAATTCCCATATCTTTTTTGACTCATTAATGTAATAGCAAGACCTTAATGCAAACATTGGTCTTGATTCATTCTCCTGTTCGTCTGGCATTGTGAATTTGTAAACGAGCATGCTCTTTTGTGGGTAACCATTCTTCCTCTGTTCCTTCTCTGTCTACGAAGGTAAATTATATAATACAACACTGTAAACCATGTTCTTTCATGCAAATGACCATATATGCTGAATTGCTGATGCAATATTATTCTCTGTATTTCTTTGTGACACTCAAATCTTCTATCTTCTGCACCTTGAGTTTCAAACACAAGAATTTGACAAATTTCTTGTCATACACCGACCTTTTTCTGGATGCAATGGGAATCGATACCTCTGATTCTACTTGCATATTGCATACCAACTAAGGTTGAGTGATTTTTTTCTCATAAGTTCTGAAAACTGGACCTATTTGCTAGGAATGGCTGTTGATGGGTATGCTGATAAGAATTTAGACATTTATGTTAACGCATATAGTAATATGAATAATAAGAATACTGAAGTGAAAGAGAAATGCTCATGTTATTCCTTCACGTCATGGAGCAATATATACAAAAGAATTCTGTACAGCAGCTAAGCTATCAATACATGACAGAGTTTGTTATAGGTTAACCGTAAGTGGTTACAAACCAACAGAATCGTTACAGCGAAAATGACATATACAGAATTTATCCCTTAACATATAGCAAGTTCAAAAGTTTTATCTCATAACCTGAGGATCTCTTTTCGTATGGCATTGTATTTTGCCTAGCAGATACCAAGAGATATTTTATTGGAGATCCTTGGACCTTCAGAGGTATACATGGAAGTGATAAAGAAAGCCATAAACTCTACTGTTGCTGAATACGTTGAAAAGGTAAGTTGTACCTAAGTAAATATATGGGAGGCATCTGAAATTTTTGCTTAATTGCATGTGAAGCAATAAACTCTATTATAGCTGGATCTAGTTCTGATATTTTTATTAACGTCCTTACTGGTTATCTCTTTAATTTTCTTTTCCCTTCAGGAAGGTTTAAAGGTGAGTAAAGACTTGAGAGTTGAGCAGAGCTTTGAAGAGCTTGATGATGCCTATGTACCTGACGAAAAGTTCAGCTTCGATGCAGTCATCCAGCTTCAAGAATCGAATTGAATCTGTTACTCCAATTTTATGTTCTTGTTCAATTTTTCTGTAAGATTTATAATTTGGGAGGCCATATCAAGATAGAGTGAGCACATTAGAGATGGTATCCAACATTGTTTTCTCAGATTAGAGTTAAAGATTAGCATCCATGTTTTCTTTCTTCTTTGATGCAATATATATTAATTTCAACTTAGCAAATATCTTGTTCATTTACAAATTCATCCATCCTTAATAAGTATAAAGTAGGAATTAAAACTTAAAATTCAATTTCATAGTCTTTTTCTAAATATATAGAACAAAAACATGGAATTCATTTGTTATGGATATATTTTAAATAATGTTATCTAAAATCTTGATTAAGGCAAATGATTAAAATTTTTTAAAAACAAAATATTGATTTAACTATTCTTCTATGAAATATTTGATTTTCTAAATCATAGAAATGAGTTTATTAAGTAAAAAGAACGAGAAATTAAAACTCAATCAAAAACGTAAAAGAAAAATATTTTAATATAAATTAACAGAGCCCGTTGGAATTCACCAAGTTCGAAGTCGAAACACTTGCTCCCTCGGCCTTCTTCCTTAATTCGAAGTTTTCACGGACCAAAGTCAATGGTATGATTCCACATTAACACCCCCAATGTCAATTCTGATTTTTGATCTCCTTCTGTCTCACTAACGAACACTTTCTGGATGGTTTCTTAAGGTTCTTCTACAGCCAGATCCCTTCCTAAATGAACTGACCGCCATGTTCGAGAGCAGCACCGAGAAAGGCTCCGTTTGGGTCACTCTAAAACGATGTATGTATGCTTTTAATCATGGGTTTTCTTCTTCATTTCATAAATATTGGTGGGTTGTGAAAATAAAATCGTAATCTTTTTTCCTTTTTCCCATTCAAAGCTTCGGTGGTGATGTCAATCGGTGGGTTTTGATAATCTTTTCGTGGTACTACTATTTTTCTGTCAGCTTCATTGAAGTCCAAGGTTCAGAGGAACAAAATGAAGACTTCTGGTGAACCCATTGATTACAGATGTCTAATCCGCGCAACCAATGGAAAAAAGACTATTTCTACTTCGGTAAGCATGTTTTTGGAGTTTATCCTTTAATCCCATTTCTTTAGCAGCTTTTAGTAGAGTTATTTTTTATTTTATTGGAGCTTTAAGTTCAGTCTTTATGTAGTTTATAGACTTAATTGAGGATTAGAACGTGTTGCCGCAAATTATGCTCTTAGGTAGTTGATGATTTGAGTGTGATTTAGAAGTCGGAGGGTCTGTGTGAAATTCTCAATCTTGTCGGATCTGAATCTACTTGCAATAGTTGGGCTAGATTCTCGTATAAGAATGAATCAGTCACTATGAGTGTGATGTTGGATCTACTGGCATATTGCAAGTAAGGAAAGACCAACCCGTTGCAAATTCAATTATCCATTTACTACTTGAGTTGGCAGTGGTTTCCTTGTGTTTTGAAGTTGGAATTGAGGAAATGATTATATGCATCTGATTGCGATATGCTATGAAAAATTCAGTTACTGTCTTGTATAGGTTTTTCTTTCAAATGTATGCTTTCCAAGCTTGCACGTTCTATCTGTGACTCCCCATAACTCAGTATACACTTTTTATATATGGTTATATATTAGGGTTGTGCATCAGTTGATCTTAAACTTATCGTAAAATTCAATGTGGAATCTCTATGCCAAGTAAGTTGTGCATCAGTTGATCTTAAGCTTATTGTAAAATTCAATCTGGAATATCTATGCCAAGTAATTATTTAATTTTTGGCCAATATACATATGTAATTTGTGGTCAGTGGTGGTAGAGGCTTGAATGCTGTTTTCCTCATCTTCCTGACAGCAGCATCAGTTTCAGTATTCTGTCCCTTTGATGTTCCTTAAAAATGTGAAAGATCTTCTTATCTACAAGAAGATCAGGTGACAGGTGCTTCTATGGATACAAGTTTTTGAGCTCCTCATCTTATACTTTTCTGTTCCTCATTACCATTCCTTTTTTTTGGAAATTAAATAAATATATTACTTACCAAACCAAAGCTTTGCAAATTGTTAAGATCCGCTAACTCAACCAGTAAGATGCTTGGAACAAGAGCAGGGGAACAAAAGGAACAAGATAAACAACATAAACCGCTATGAGCCATGTTCCCAGCTCATTACCATTCTTGTATACTTTAATAAGTTCAAATGGATGCAGATGCACGTTTAACCTGCATAAAAGCTTTTTCCCTTTTACATGGTGAAGGTTGGGGCTAAAGATCACCAACGCTTTCAAGCTTCTTATGCAACCATCCTCAAAGCGCACATGACAGCTTTGAAGAAGAGGGAGAGGAAAGATAGGAAAAAAGTTGCAGAAGTAGATAAGAAGGATGAGAACTCTAAGAAGAAATCGAAGAACATCTAAACACCTGCTGTTGGTATGGACCATTATGGCTTACATTCCCTTCGATTTCCTTTCCAGTTGTGAAGTTGATACAATTAGTTTTGAGGAAACTGCAAAAAATTTTGTTCTGATTTGAGTTATGAGAGACTAAAGGATGGGCATTTGTATCTTTTCTTGATTTTGATTTTGAATAGTGATTTCAAATGACTAAAGATAGTTTGCAGATTATTTGTTGGGCAGTTCCATTTAGAATTTTCATTACAGGCAACATTCAGGGAAGTATTTGGTATGTTTATTGCGTAAAACTGAGAGTATAATATATGTTTTTCCAACTTTTATCAACCACCTCAGGGGTAGAGAGCCAGTCTGATGAACTGAAGGCCTGGTCCTTCGATCCTGTGTTGGGGCACATGATATCCTCTCTAGTTTCATTTCATCTGGAGTTGTTTTTGTTTTTTGTACCAAAGGAAAAAGACGTGTGATCCCACTAAAGTTAATAGCAGGAAGTTGTTTAGTACTCAGTAACAGGATACCAAATAAGGTGTACCAAGAAGAAAGTAAACTTGTATGGTAGTTAGGATTGAACATTAAATAGCCATCTAAAAAGTTTTGGTTACAAAACAAGAAATGGCAGTCATACGAGTATGGTGGTGATTATAGTGGCATCATCACTACTCCATAATTATAACTTTCACATGCCATCTTCTTGTTTTGTTTCTTGTTTTCTTTTCAGGTTTTCGATAAAATAAAAATTATATACATTGATATACAATACTTTCACTTGTTATATTAACCAATTGGAAAATGATTCTATTGTAACACGTAACATAAACCTTATTACATGTCCCGGATCATTCATGAAAGGGTTAAAAACGAAAGAAATGTGGAATACCTGATTTCGGTTCTATCTCTTCTTCCGAAGCAGTTTTCGTGATCCAAATGAGCTCCAATCTTTCAGGATCTTCACGGAAAGTGATCACCGACACGTGATTAAAGCCTTTCTACAGTTTTATCAAAACACAAGCGCGCTTAACGGGTCAAAGGATCTGTATGCTTACGAATGATATGAGCAACTGCAAGAGACCTTAATCTTTATATATAGCTTCCATATTTGACTTTTCCATCACAAGCCCAATATAGGTCTGGTTCACACTAATCGGGATCTATTTTTTTTTGGACTTTGACTTATTGATTTAGATCATTTATTGGACCACTTTATTACTATTATTTGGATCAAATTACGTAATTTAACCGATAATTTATTGAAAAGTCAAAAATTATAATTAATTGTTGTCCACATAATGGGGAAGGACAAAATTGTCCAACGTTTTTTCCTTGGACAATCATTAATTGCGGTTTTTACTTAAATTTAAAATAGTTTGAAAGTTCGGTTAAGTCATGTTGCTGTATTGTTACCAAATTTAAAAAATTAAAAATGTTTGATCCAAAGGTAACGAAAGTCCAACATTCCGTCCTACAAGGTTTTCGATATCGAAAAATATTAAACATATGTGTCATATGTGACAAAGGTCTAATATAATCACAAATAACTAATACCTTACTAGCATGAATGGAAAAATTGAGTGTGACAAATTAGGATAATCTTGTATGATCTAAATTATATCATCTTCATTTGTAGATCTCGATTTCTCCAACTTTATGTTAAATCGTATACGCTAAATTGTATTAGAGAAATTCTGCTTTATCTCACCGAATGCTAAACAGCATTAGAGAAAACTTGTTTCCTTTCACCAAATACTAAACATTAGAGAAAACCTTTATGTTCTCCAACTGAATGCTAAATTGCATTAGAGAACCTTTATAGAATTAAAAACTTATACTCTTCTATATCATGTGAAACTTTAAGGATATTCGTATAAAATTGTATGCGTCTAAATGAGATAGGCTTAAGGTTAATCTGTAATATGTCCAATGACCTTTAAATGCTTAAGATTGATACAAATCTTAAGACTTTCATATGTATTATGACTATACACAAGAACATTTATTACCGAGGATAAAACGATGATCATCTATATTAATAAATAATTATAATGTTATAATACATTAAAATGTACAAACATTTAAGGAACAAATACAGTGATCCCTAACTACTATTGTCTAAGGACCTTAACACGACCATGCTAAATACATGTTTAACAAACACTAGTGGGCGAAGTCCTTTAGTTAAAGGATCAGCTAACATCTCTTTAGTCCTGATATGTTCTACTTTGACGTCACTTTTCTAGATCAACTCCTTTATGGTCAAATATTTGACTTCTAAATGCTTAGATCCTGTGATATTCTTTTTGTTGTTACTAAACAACACTGCAACAAGATTATCATAATATAACCGAATGGGTCTAGCTGTCAAATCTACCATAAACAACTCAGAAATCAAGTTTTTGAGCCAAACCGGTTGTGTAGCAGTTCCATAACGTGCAACAAACTCTGCATGCATGGTCGAGGAAGTTACCAGTGTTTGTTTGACACTCTTCCACAATACTGCATCATCTGCCAACATAAAAATGTACCCTAAAGTGGATTTGCGATCATCCAAACACACAACAAAATCGGAGTCTGTATATCTTGTGAGGTTTAAATTGTTGACTTTTCTGTATGTCAACGTATAATTCTTGGTACCCTTTAGATATCTCAACACTCGTTTAACTATATTCCAATGATCCACACCTAGGTTAGCCAGATATTGACTCAGCAGTCCAACAGCAAATGAATGTCCAGTCTAGTGCACACTTGGACATACATCAAGCTACCAACTGCACTAGAGTATGA
>JANQAP020000127.1:2114439-2131610 GCA_026874005.2 Erythroxylum coriaceum
CCTCCCCCGTGGGCCACAGGTCCAGATGTCACTTAGGACGTCGGGCCGTGGACCCGCCCGGGGAGGGGTTCCAGCAGTTACTGGGTTCGACATGAAGGGAAGTGAAGAATTTGAGGGTGAGCTCCTGGTAGACAGGATATTGGAAGTATGTAAACTTGCCCCACTGAATTCTTTCTGCTAAATTGTCTACCCTATCTTGCAATTCTAGCCTATCAAGTATATCAAAATCAAAATATTTCGATACTACTATCTGTTTAACATTAAGGGATTGGAATTGAGTATCTTGCTCCTCTGTATAGATTGGGGAGGGTGCTCTGAAATCTATCACCCTATTCCTTCGCCCTCATCCTGGGACTTGATTTCTTCTCGATGATTGGTTGTGCTTCGCTGACTGTTTAATACGTGGCATAATGGACTGCAAGTAGGTAAAGGTCAGAATAAAGTGGAAATTAGAACTCAGTTAAAGAGAAGTGAGAGCATTTGGAGGTTCTAAACTTAGAGAGATAAAGTTAAAATGAAAGTGAGGGAAAAAGTGAAGTAAGAAATGAATATATAAGAGAAGGAAGGGTAAAATGGTACAAAAATTTAGCTGGAAATTGCATGGATAGGTTTACCCTGCCTCAGACCACGATCGTGGCTGTGTCCTCTGTTAATTCCACCGATTTTCCAATTTTGTTCTTCTTTTGTCCTTCTACACATTCCCGAGATCCCTTCCTAACTCTTTTATAGCTGTTTCACCTCTTTTTTTTTTGCTTACTTCCTCGATCATCTAACTCATGTCGAAGTCCTATGCCTTCCCAACCTTGTTTGGAAATGAAATAACCTAACTACAGAATTTAAACTATCTAAATGTAAAAGGAAATAATATGGAATTAACAAACCATGGGTTGCCTCCCATGCAGCGCTATTTTTAACGTCATTAACTTGACACTCTTCTATCATTAGAAACTCAGCCAGCATCAATTATGATAGGCTTGCTTCCTCTCTTTTCATTCAATATTAGTTTTGTAGCCTGTAAGTAAGCTACAAATTGTAAAATGATCAGAAAGACAATATTGATAAAATTATAAAAGCCAATTAAGCTCAGTAATGTCTTTTTTCTAACGAACTGTTAACAAAATAAGGAATAACAAAACTCCCTAAATCTTCTATGGAATCTAATAATTTGCCTGGTAAGAAGGTGAGTTGTTCTCTTCTTGACTCTTCCTCATTCGCTTTCATCTCCTCTTTTTTTTTAGCTTCTTAAACAGAGACTTCTATAACTTCTTCAAACTTAATCTCCGTTGTCATCTGTTCATCCTCTCGTTCCTTGAAAGATTTAGACTCGCCGTCCTCCAGGTTCTTTAATACATCATTCATGCTGAATGCCACTTGGTAATCACTAATTCGAATGATGAGGTTCTGTTCATGGACATCTACTCAAGTTTTTTCGATGTTCAAGCATGTTATATCAAGAACTGGTGGATAATAGGGAGGGTTGGCGTTCTTTTCTTCATCCTCTTTCCTTGTCTCTTAGTCTTCTACAAGATGGGGTTCAGCTTAGTGTTCCATTAGTTCTTCTAGCTCTTCCCCATTTTTAAGTGTGATAGCCTCATATTGCTCTCACTGATGTAATTCCATATTGCTCAAAGATTCTTCGGCATTTCTCTTACAAAATTCATAGGAAAGCTGTCTCACTTAAATCTCCAGGTTGTGAATAGAATTGATCAACTTGCTTTTCGACTCTCTTCTGGTTCTCTTCCATGTCTATTAGCTTATCCATGATTTTGTCCAATTTGGAATCTCATGAACTGGACTCATCTTGTTGAAATCCTAAGAAGTTTTGATGTCCCATATAAGTACTGACATTGTTAGACCAATAGAAATCTGGTGATTCTGTCACTCCCAAGAGTATGTGTTCATATAAGGATGATAATTTTCCTAACTAAATTAGGGCTCATTGAAATCCGAAAGAGTCCTTTGCTCCTTATAATATATACCCTCCATAATCATTCTTTTCATCTCTTCTTAATATCTAATTTTCTGGATTCTCCATCGTTGCCTTATAATGTCCAAATCAATGTGTTTTTTAATTTTCATCCAAACTTCCTACACTTTTTTTCACAAAAGATGGTGAAAAAGCCTTAGACTATAAGAATTAAACTAATCTACACCTCCCTGAAAATGGCACCAAAAACTTGATTGGGGTTTGGTTATATGTAAGTTTTAATTATTAACCCTTGATAATCCACAAGTGCATGATTTTTTAGTGTAATACCAAAGGTGTCGATCTCACGAGAAGAGAACTAATCTAATCCTAAAATCTAAAGTTAGAAACAAAAAAGAGAAATTCAAGATGCAACAAAACTAAAATGAGAATCTAATTTAATCAATCAAATTAAGAATCAAACATGAAAATACTAATTATTACGCAATTTGCAACATACCCAAGAATCAACCAAAGGAAATTACGAATTGAGAGAAAGGAAATTTTACCTATCCTTAAAGCTAACCTAATTGATTATGAATTATTCGATTGTTAGTTATAGACTATCCTATGATTGATTACTCTCTCTCGAGGTATAACCATTAACCCTAAATCATAAACCCTAATCAAATTATGGAGTTTGCAATCTCTCAATTCACAACCTGTCCAAAACCCTATTTAGTTCTAAAGTTCTCTAATAAATTATCAAAAACCTATGCAAGATCTCTCTTTGCACAAATTCTCGACCTGATTTAATTCTGGTTTTTATTAAATCACCTAACTCACTTTAGTCCAATTTAATCGTTTTTCATTCGATTCACGCTCCCAATTTATTATCAAATTATGTAACCGTATAATCAAACCACAATAATATCCAACAAACACATAAACAATAAGATTTTCATTAATTCAAGAATAAAATTTCGAAGGTAAGTTTAGAATATCCTCGACATTCTAGATACTATCATCAACTATTGAATCCAATTCTATTCAATAATAAAATTGAAAATAATAGGAAATACAATCTAAAATGGATGATGGGAGGTAGCGACATCAGGAGACCTCCTAATTCGGAAAGTACTTAGAGTCAGCTTCTTCTCCTCTTCTCTCTTCCTTCTTTTCTTCTTCCTTCTCTCAATGATCTCTCTCTAGGGTTTCTCAAAGTGGCTAATGCAAAAAACTCTTTCTCTGCCTCTTTCTCTTTTTTTATATCTTTTTGTGCTTTGGGTAACCCTAAGGTTTTTTGGGGTCCGAAAGGTCAAAAAATCTCTCGAAACTTAACATTCTTAAGTATCTGTGCATCTGCCTGATGCAGGCCACGATTGTGGCCCTGTAGGCCATTGTCGTGGGCCATTCCCTGGGCTTCTGTCATGATGTAGGCCATGATTGTGAGCCAAATCTAGTGCTTCTGTCATGATCATGGCCTGATATGCCATGATCGTGGGAAGTTATTTCGACTGGAATGTCTCCAAAACTCCTCCGTTCTTCGATGTTGACCCTGAAATACTAGCAAATACATTAAGGTACCTCAAAAATATAATATTTAAGCTCAAAGACTTGTACTAACCCATAAAACACTTAAAACATAAATAATTAACAAACTAACACAATTTTAACCTAAAGGTATACTAAATGATTGAATTAACAACTAATCACATATCAAACTATGCCCTAAAACACGATGCAATTTACACTTATCAATAACCTAACTACAGAATTCAAACTATTTAAAATCAAGAAATAACCGGTGATTTTAAAACCATGGATTGCCTCCCATGTAGCGCTTCTTTTAATGTCATTAGCTTGACGTTCTTTGCTCAAGGTGGTTTGAGAAAATTCTTCAGTGGCGACTCAGTTGTCAATCTCATAAAAAGCATCTACGCCACCTGGTTGCTTATACTGTCACTTTCTTTTTCCCGATTCTTTCTTCTCCTTCTCTTTTGAGGTTTATTCTTTCTAGAGAACAATTTCGATCATCATTCTTTTCTTTTTCTTCACTAAGATCTGTTCCCTTCATGATGGCCATGGGTTAGAGAGGGTTTTTTGTCATTCTTGGTTACGGTGAAAGATACATGTTCCTCTCCTACCTTTAGAGTCAGCTCACCCCATCTACATCAATAATTGATCAACCAGTGGCCAAAAATGGCCGCTCGAGGATAATTGGGGTTTCTGCATCTTCTTCTATGTCCAGTATACAAAAGTCCATAGGAAATGTAAACTTTTCTACTTGATCATGTACATCATGTATGAAACCCTTTGGACGATGAATTGATTTATCCGCTGTTTTTACCAGTATCTTGGTGGGGACTATCTCACCGAACCCCATCTTTTGAAATAAGGAATACAACATCATGTTTATACTGGCTCCCAAATCGACGAAGGTTGTCTCTATTTTAAGACACTTAATATTACAGGGGATATAAAAATCCCTTGGATCCTTCTTCTTTGGTGGTGTCATCAATTTCTTTTCTTCCTCCAATTCTTTTTCCACTTTTCCCTTTATTGATTCCATCAGTGTAAGTTGTGCTTCCAATTGCTCGAACATGTCTACCACTTTATTCAACTTAGCTTCCTTCAATTTCCTCATGGCTTTGATCGGGAATGGAATTGGGGGTTAATACTTTTTCATCTCAGGCAAATTGTACCTTGTTAACAGAGAGTCTTCCTTATGCTCTTGCACCTCTGCTTTCCTTTTGTCCCTGAATGGGTTTGGCTTTCGTTATTTTAGAATGGGATAGGGAATCTTATGTTGATGCATCTGGGTTGTTTGTAATTCTAGTTTACTTCAAAAACATTCTTAGCAACCTTGTTTTTGTCCTTCCCTTCATTGTCTTCAGCTTGGTGCGATTCCTCCTCAGTTGCTTGTGTAACAACCATGATTTGTTCTTTCAGATTGACTCGGTATTACTTGAAAGTGTTCCTGCATTTTGGATCATCATTGCTTCTGCCAATTGACCTACTTGGTCCTCCAGGTTATATATCGAGGAGACATGATTCTTTGTAACTTGCTTAAATTTGCTTTCTAACCTCTTATGTGTATCTGCCATACCTCTAAATTTATCTAAAATTTTGTCCAATTTGGATTCCATTGAACTCAGTTGATCTTACTGGAAACCTGGTGGTACTTGAGGTTTGAACTATCCTCCAATGTTGTTTGACCAAGAGAAGTTTGGGTGATTTTTTCACCTAGGGTTATATATGTTGGAGTAGGGATTATTTCCCCCTCCTCGACTATATTGGGTTCCCATATAGTTTACTTTCTATGATCCATTATCCTTCATTAAGAAGCAATCTACTGTATCATAATCCATCTACCCACAAAGGTCACACTTCAACTGAACAACTTTTACTGTATTTGAGGATGAGGCCTTCATATTATTTAGTTATTGAGTTAAATTATCGATTTTAGCCTGCATTTCTGTCATTTGATCGACAACTACAACTCCTTTTTGCTTACGAAGATTCGTAGGTTTTCTGCCATGCTTGTTCATTCATAAACATCTATTACTCGTCATTTCTTTTAACAGCTCTCCTGCTTCATCTATCGTCTTCCTCATAAGTGATCCTCTTGAAGTCGCATCAATTGTGCATCTCGTATGTGGGGTTACTCTGTTATAGAACATTTGCAAAAGAAATTCTTTAGGTAGGTTATGGTATGGACATTTTCTTTGCAAGTCTTTGTATTGTTTTCACGCTTCATAAATCGATTCCACATCACCTTGCTGAAAGTTTGTGATCTCCTTAACAATCTTCGTAGTCTTGGTAAGGAGAAAGTACTTGTTTAAGAAGGCACAAACTGATTGGTACCAAGTGGTGACATTATTCGAGTTGAGAGAATAGTACTAAACTTTTGCTCTATCTTTTAAGGTAAAAGGGAAGAGTCTAATTCTGACAACATCTTCCGACATTTGATGATAATGGAAGGTATCACAGATTTCAAGGAAATTGACAATATGTGCATTTAGGTTTTTATTCGTTAATCCATAAAATTGCACATTTTGTTGAAGCATGCTTAGGAGAGTTGGTTTGATTTCAAAGGAAGCTGCTTGCACGGGTGGCCTTACACCTTGATTGGTTGTATTGAAGCCCGATCTTATGAAGTCCATATGGGTTCTCGGTTGATGCCCTTAGTTAGCTCCTCGATCCAACTCTTGTTGAAACTCGTCGGCTATTGTTGCTTTTGTGGTTTCTTCTTCTTTTTCACGCCGAGCTCTTCTAATTAAACGTTCCAAACGAGTGGTGTCAAGCCTTACATTTTCAAGTATGTGACTCAAATTCCTTATAACTCTTATGTTTATGCAGGAGCACAAACACACACGAACAGAATGGGAAGAACAAAAAAAACTTAAAGCTAACTAAAACGCCTTAGACTAAGAGAACTAAAATAATCTTCACCCTCCCCAACAATGGCGCCAAAAACATGATCTTGTCGTTCGAGCTTTAAATTTATAAGTCCTCAAATACTACAAATGCACGAGTCGTGTCTATAGTATAAGAGGTATCATCCCACAAGGAAGGGGACTAATCTAATCCTAAAATCTAAGGCTAACAATATATAAAACTCAAAATAACCAATGCACAGAAAGTAATCATGGGAACTGAATTTAACCACTTAAATTAGAAATTAAACACGAAAGAATTAACAATTGGGCAATATGCAATCACAATAGAAATCAACCTAAGGAATTTACCAATTTATGAGAATGGGGATTTCACTTATCATTAATGCTAACCTAGTCGATTGTATGTTAAAGGAGTGTAAGCTTTAGGCTGTCCTAAGGCTGATTACTCTCTCTTGAGTTATAACTATTAAAACCTAAATTATAAAACCTAATCAGATTATGTAATTTGTAATCTCTCAATTCACAAATTGTCCAAAACCTAATTAGATCTGAAGTTTTCTAATAATCTATTGGAACATCACACGGGATCTCTCTCTACACAATTACCAATATGATTTATTATAGTTTCTATTAAATCTTCTAACTCTCATTAATCTGATTTAATTATTTTTCATTCAGTTTACCCTCTCATTTTATTACTGAATTATGCAATAACATAATTAAATCACGACATTAATCCAAATAACACAATCAACTAAATTATCATTAAATCAAAATAAATTCTCGATGGAGAATTTTGAACGTCATTAATATTCCAAATCCTATCATCATACTATCTATCTCAATTATATACATCAATAAAATTGAAATGAAAAGGAAATACAATTTGGAATAGACGATGGAAGACAGCAATGTTGGAAAACCTCCCGATCCGGAAAGCACGTCGAGTCAACTTCATCCTCCTCTTCTTTCTCTTCCTTTTTCTCTTTCTCTCTCTCCGTATTCTCACTTTAGGGTTTCAACGGTGGCTGTCGGAAGCTCTCTTTTCCCTACCTCTTTGTGTTATTTTTATACTTCTATGTCACGATCGTGGCCTGGGCCGTTGTTTTGGCTCGAATGTCTCTAAAACTCCTCCATTTTTTTATGTTGACCCTAAAACACTAGCAAACACATCAAGGTACCTAAAAAACATAATATTTAAGCTTAAAAGCTTGTACTAATGCTTAAAACCCTTAAAACATAAATAAATCACAAACTAACACAATTTTAGCCTAAACACATACTAAATGATTGAATAAACATCTAAACGCATATTAAACTATGCCCTAAAACACGATGCAATTTACACTTATCAGTTTTATAGCATGATTTATTGGTAAAAACTCCAGAAGAATTAGGTTTCCAAGATCCTAAGTCCTTCCCATGCCTGTGAGTGATTTGGAGGAGATATTCCTCCAATAAGTTGAACCCTCTAAAGTTGCCTGCCTATAATTCTTAGTTTATCAGTGAGGAAGTGATTGACGTAAACTAAGTTAGTCAATATTGTAATAATCGCAAGTGTAAGGCATAGCTATAACTTGTACCAATAAGTACATGTTGATCCCACAAAGACAGTGATTACTAGTAATTACTTTTTTCCTATTATCTAACTTATGAATCAATTTTTAATTTTAATAAAGACATAAAACTTAAACAACTAAAATGAAATAGGCAGTAACATTGAACACGGAAACAAGGAATCATTTAGAAAACTATCGACATTAGAAATTAGTATCTAGGTTCAAATCCCCCTAAAAATCCTTAATGGATTGATCTTTTATTATGCAATTGTTTCATTGATGTATTGGATCGTAGAGATTCCTATGGTATGTTAATAGATGATCTTGAGTCTACTAACAATTAATCCTAAAGTTTTCAATCGAATTACTCATTAAGGTTTATAGGATTGTTTTATTGATTTGTGAATCCCTCTATTAGTTTTAACCCTAATTCGAAAGATTTATGTCATCCTATTTTTGGGGTTGTAATAAACTCCTTTCAATTACGATAGATCTATTCAAACCTAGGATTTCTCAATCTCTATGTGTGAAATCAAATTATGATCTAATATTCCCGTGTCTATTATAACATATACTAAACACATAATCGACTCGCAATAGATCAATCAAAATAATTGTATTAAATAAAAAAAGATTATAGCACAAACTAGGGTTCATCTAACCTAGACACTAAAGAAATTTAGCTACGCATAATAGAAAATGAAATCAAACGTAAACTGGAAGAAAAAAATAGAAAACAAAGAATTTAAAATTCTAATTCTCCTTTTCTCTTCTATCAAATGTTCTTGCAA
The DNA here is from genome assembly GCA_026874005.2 of Erythroxylum coriaceum. Classification (NCBI taxonomy): domain Eukaryota; kingdom Viridiplantae; phylum Streptophyta; class Magnoliopsida; order Malpighiales; family Erythroxylaceae; genus Erythroxylum; species Erythroxylum coriaceum. The sequence goes on from JANQAP020000127.1 coordinate 2,123,099, forward strand.
GATAGAGGTTTGATCTTGTAATTTGTTGGATCTTTCAATGATTTTTTTGTGTTTTCCATGTTCCTGGATCAATATCTTCTCTTCTGGATGTTCTTTACATCTGGAATCGTCTCAAAAAATTTGCTCTCATCATTTGAGGCTGAACACGTCCTTTTATATTAAATTTTAAGGTTCTAGGGAGATGCATTATCGATTGTGCATCAGAACTTGCATAGCTAAAATGCCTAGAAATCATGAATCTACACGACCAGAGGGAAGTGCACAGCCTGTTGCAAAGTTGTGTAACCTTTCTGTGCTTCGAATCTTCTTTTTAAGTCGTGTTTTCTTTCAAATTCTTCTCTTTTAAATCCGTGAAGGCAATTATATCCTATAAACACACTTAAAGCGAATTAAGTACCAAATATACAATAAAGGTAGAAAATATCTAGAAAAAATACATCAAATATGGGGTATAAATAGGGTTATTAATTGTTTTCTTAGAATATGGAGTTCCCTTTTAAGATACAATAAATGTACATTAATCTAATTGTAACTTTTGTTAGTACAAGTATTAACATTAGAAAATTAAGTTTCATTATAAACTGTTTGCAAATTAGATTTTAGTTTTTATTAATTCTATCTTGTTTACAAATAGAGTTTATACATGCTTGGCAGAAACCAATCTCTAGAATGATCGACTGTACAAGAATAAAGGTCATTATTAATTTATATAACTATGTGACTCTTAACGTCTTGATTTCTACTATGGAGGATAACCCATCCCAGGTGCATCTTTTCTTCTCATTTGGGATTGGGCATTACCACCTTGAGGTATTGTCAGGTTGCCAGAATTCATTCCACCTGTCTATGCCTGTCATGCAGGATTAGTTCCTGCACCTTGTGCTTGCATTCTCTGCAGGCCCATATGCATCGGTCGAGGTACAGATTTGTTTGCCACTCCATGAGGACCTTCCATGGCTCCACAAATTGCATTTCTTGATGAAATTGATCGTGGAGGTTAAAGGTTACTAGTGCCTTCAAAATCTGCATTTATATCTATAGGATGTATAGGATAATTGTTTACCTTCTCCCCAAGTTGAGAGACACAAGAGTATTGCATCTAGGTAGAGGTTTTGTTCGAAAGTACTCATGCTCTAGAGCTTGTGTTGCTGTTATACGCTTTCTAGGATCATATTCAAGCATCTTAGATAGAAGGTCATATAGAGCATTTTTAGGAGATAGATGGACAAAATTATTAACTCCAATTGTCTTATGCCCTTGGATGTGATGAGAATTTAGTTGCCAATAGTCACTTTTCTAGCGTGGGATGGGCTAAGACCTTGAATATTTTGTCAAGCCAGTCAAGCTGACAAGAATTTGGTGTGGACTTAGCTTATGCCCCTTAAAAAAGTGGCTTCAAAGTCAAAAGTTCAACAAAAATCCATCCAACAACTCACATATCAACAACCCTCATGTAATGTTTTGCCCCAAGAAGCAATTCAGGTGCACGATACTAGATGGTCACTACAACACCGTTATTAGATAATGGCTTCAAAGGAGCTTGATATATTCTTACTAGTCCAAAATTAGCTATTTTGACAAACCCATGTTCTTCTCTGTCACCCATAACTAGGATATTTTATGGCTTTGGAGATAGTTTAGTCCATTTAGCAATTGCCAGAGTAATGACTTAACTGTGTACTAGTTAATGCCATGGCTAAGCTTGTCTCTACGGTGCCTAATTATTTCATACAGGTCATGTTCAACATAATCAAATGCCAGATACGGTGACATGTCATTATGGTTGATGTGCACATTAACAAGATTTACTACATTCTTATGTGAAATTTCACAAAGTAATATGATTTCACTGATGGCTGTGCGAGAAACACCATCACCATCTCTGGAGTGCTTGAATTTCTTGATGGCAATGGATCTCCCATGATTGGTAGGGGACGTGGTTTTTGCTAGAAACATAAGACCATACGTGCCCTCGCCAATCTTGCCAATAAGATTATACTATTGCAACCACTCTAGCTTCTCATTGTTGTTTGTGTTGGTTAAGATGCTCCTATTTGATGTGTTGGCATTGCCATCCCCCACATCTTCTATACAACTGCCTGAGATTTATATGGTTTATACCTACCTCTAAGTGATTCATAAAAATCTTAAGCACCAACAGCACTAAGATCAACCATCAAGGCCTAGACTAGATTGCTGCAGCGTTTATAGATTGAAGTTTTTAAGCTAATAGAAACTGAGAAGTTGTAGAGAATATGAGAGAAAAAATGCAATGTAACTAACTAATTTTATTCATTCAGTAAACAACCTTTAAATAGAAGAAAATTAACAAACTAAATTTTTTACACTTCGAGAATAATGCTACTGAAACAGAAAATCAACTTACTCAACTATTGCCTAAAGACCAGGTCTTATTGACTAGAAAATAACTTAAAATGATCTTTAGAAGATATTTAAGATTCTAAAGTAGATATCTAACACTCCTCCTTGCTTTAGGAACTGTAAATTCCATTCTTTTGCTTTAGGAAGTGCTTTTGTAAACAAATCTGCCCACTAATCTTCAGTTTTGCAGTAAATTAAAGTCACGTCTCCACTTTGCTGGAATTCCTTTAAGAAATAAAGCTTAATGTTGAAATGTTTAGTTTTTCCATGAAACATTGGATTATTTGAGATAGCTATCGCTGCCTGATTGTCAACAAAAATTTCAGTGTTTCTCTTTTACTTCATGTGCAAATCACACAAAAGTTTTCTCAGCTATAAAACTTGATTTACTACTGCTGTTGCTGCGATAAATTTTGTTTCTGCAGTGGATTGTGCTACAATCTCCTATTTCTTCGAGCACCGTGAAAAAATTCCAGAACCTAGACTAAAGTAATATCCTGAAGTACTTCTCAAATCATCAATTGAGCCAGTCCAATCACTATCTGAGAATCCACACAACTTGGAGTTTTGACACTTCGTGAACTTGATATCAAAATCTATAGTACCTTTGATGTATCTTAATATTCCTTTTGCTGCTCTTAAATGCATTTCGCTAGTACAATGCATAAAATGAGATAAGAGACATACAACAAATAAAATGTCTAGCCTTGTTGCAGTAAGATACATTAAACAACCAATCAAACTTCTAAAGTGTCCTTCATCAATCTTGTCTATATCGTCTTCCTTACTCAATTTCTCCTTTTGATTCATTGATATGCTTTGCACTCCTCCATACAAAATTTCTTCAGTATCTCTTTTGCATACTTCTTCTGATAGATGAATATTTCATTTTGACTTTGCTTGATCTCCATTATAAGGAAATATGTCATAAGACTAAGATTTGTCATTTCAAAAATTTGCACCATTTCTTGTTTGAATTCCTTGACCAGCTTTGTATTATTTCCTGTCACCAAAAGATTGTCAACATAGAGGGATACTATTAGTAAATCATTGCTCCTATGTTTTAAGTAGAGAGTGGACTTAGATAAGCTTTTAATAAAGCCATAAGTCAGAAAATAATCGTCTATCTTACTATACCAAGCTCTTGGCACTTGTTTTAGGCCATAAAGAGCCCTTTTAAGTAGGTAGACTTTATCTTCTGCTCCTTGCTTCACAAATCCCTCTAGCTGCTCTATATATATTTCTTCTTGTAAAACATCATTCAAAAATGTTGATTTTAAATCTAGTTGAAATACTTTCCACCCTTTTTATGCTGTTATTGCTAGCAACATTCTGATTGTGTCTAATCGGGCAACAGGAGCAAACGTGTCAGAGTAATCAACACCAAAAATTTGTTCATACCCTTTAACAACGAGCCTGCCCTTGTATTTGTTGATGGAGCTATCCGCATTTAGCTTTGTTCTGAACACCCATTTCACGCCGATGACTTTTCTACCTTCAGGCTTATCAACCAAATCCCAAGATCTATTTTTTAAATCATTGACAGTTCCTCCTCCATTGCATTCCTCCACTTTGGGTCTTTAAGAGCTTCTTCTTGATCAGCTAGTTCACATATTGCCATATTACATCTTTGATAGATGTCTGAAAATCGCCTTGTGCCCCTGATTAGGACATCATCTTCTAATTCATTATGCCACTGATTTGTTGGTTGATCGTCAAGAAGGCTATCATTTAGATTTAGTGAAGATCCACTTGCTTGCTGTAGATTCTTCCAATCCCATTGTTTGTCTTCATTGAAAAGCACATCTCTGGTGATGGTTATTTTTTTTGTTTATGGATGATATACCTTGTAGGCTTTAGAAACTGAACTATAGCCCACGAAAATGCCTAGAGTTGCCTTCTTGTCAAGCTTGTCACGCTTCACCTATGGAATATGAACAAAACACATACAGTCGAATACTTTGAAAAAGTTTAGTGAGGGTTTGTAGCCATACCAAGTTTCAAATGGTGTTTTTTCTCCTAAAGCTTTAGTTGGAAGTCGATTTTATAGGAACACAGTTGTGTTTGCTGCCTCTGCCTAAAATTTCTTTGGCAACTCCTTTTCATGCAACATGCATCTTGTCATTTCCAAAACAGATATATTCCTTCTTTCGCCAACTCCATTTTGCTCTGGAGTATAATCAGTTGTGAGTTGATGAATTATTCCAGCTTCTTTACAACGTGTATTGAATTTCCCTGAGATGTACTCTTTTCCATTATCAGACCTTAAGAATTTAATCTTATAGCCACTTTGATTTTCCACCATTTTCTTGAACTTCCATAATACTTCAACCACTTCTGATTTGAATTTCAAGAAAAAAATCCAACACATTCTTGTGAAATCATCGATAAACAAAACAAAGTAGAGAGTACCTTGTAATGATGGCATTATTTAAGGTCCTGCAATGTCTGTATGATTCATTTGTAATTTTTAGGAGGCCTTCCAAGTTGATTTGGAAAAAAACAACCTGTTTTGTTTACCAATTTGACAAGCAGTACAATTTGGCAAATGATCAGCAAGCATTGGTAATCCTCTCGCCATGTCCTTCTTCTTCACATTCTTTGAAGATTGCAATGGCCAAGTCTTTTATGCCAAATTTCGGTGTTGTCTACATTACTGCAATAAGAAGCTTGTACCTCCTCTATTGGATCAAATGAGAAGCTTTTACCTCTCATTTTGACCTTCATAATCTCCTCTCCAGTGGCAGTATAAATGAGACAAAGTCTATCTTCAAAGAGAACTTTGTATACTTTTTCAATCAGCTGACCCACACTCAATAAGTTTTGATCAATTTCAGGTACATAAAGAACATATGGAATTGCCTTTATACCTGACTTTGTTGTGATAGCAACAGTTCCTTTTCCTTTTGTAGAAATATAGCCTCCATTTCCAATTCTGATCTCTTTGATGAATCCATTAGGCTTAAGCTCCTTGAAGAGAGTTTTGTCATATGTCATGTGGTTTGTATAACCACTATTGATCAACCAACATTCTGGAGAGTTCTTGGCTAAAAAACATGTTGCCACAAAAATCTGGTCTTCTTCTTCTTCTTGTTGATCAGCAACTTAGGCATCTATGTCATGCTTTCGAAATTTGCTTTTGCAAATCACAGCTTCATGTCCAAGCTGATTGCACTTGCTACACTTTGCATCTGGTCTCCTCTAACATTTAAATGGTGGATGACCTGTTTTATTGCAGTGCTGACATGGTGGATAGTTCTTCTTTAAGTTTTTACCTTTGCTTTGATTTTGGTTAATAGCAGTGTTTTTGCTGCTAAACACCTTCCTTTTCTTGACATTTTTCTTGTGATTCTTCGCTATTTCTTGGTATTTTATTGCCAAGGTTCCTTCAACCATCTGATCTTGCCTCATCAGCCTCCTTTGTTCTTGTGCCTGTAAAGCATTCAGCAATTCTGCCAAGGTGATCTTGGACAGATCCTTAGTGTTCTCCAAGGCGGTTATAGATGCCTCGTATCTTTCAGGCACTATTATAAGAATTTTTTCTACAATTCTTGAATCAGAAAATTTAGTGCCAAGTAACCATACCTTATCGACAATACCAAGCAACCTGTCTGTGTAATCTTTAATTGTCTCAGACTCCTTCATCTTTTGCAACTCAAATTCCCTTATCAAATTCAATACCTGCATCCTCATATCCTCTCATCTCCTGCATATTCTTCCTTCAGAAAATCCCAAATTTCTTTTGCTATTTTGAGAGACATGCCTCTTGTGCAAATGGTTGTTTAAACTGCAGCAAACAGACATGCCTTTACCTTTAACTTCCTGGTTTTTCTTTCCTTATGATTTTTGATCTGAGCCATGGTGGGATTGTTTGGAAGTGGAGAAATTTCATAATCCTCTTTTACAACTTTCCAAAGATTCAAGGCTTCCAGGTTAATCTCCATTCTCACTGCCCAAAGTTGATAATTATCTCCATCAAAAGCAGGAGGAATAAGTTGAGAGAAACTTGTTTCAGGTTCCATCTCACAGGTCCCTTAAAAAACATGCTCTGATAACAATTTGAAGTTTCTAAAATAATATAAACTGAGAAGTTGCAGAGAATATGAGAGCAAAAATGCAATGCAACTAACTAATTTTATTCATTAGATAAATAGACTTTAAATAGAAGAAAAATAACAAACTGAATTTTTTACGCTTCGAGAATAATACTACTGAAATAGAAAATCAACTTGCTCAACTACTGCCTAAAGACCAGGTCTTATTGACTAGAAAATAATTGAAAATGATTTTCGGAAGATATTTGAGATTCTAAAGCAGATATATAACAAAGATGAAGACCACCTAAAGTCAACAAGCAATATGCATATGTATAAGATAACAAAATGGTGAGAGATGTGGGTGCACTTGAATAGAAATGACATATATGATGGTTTTCACTACCTATAGACAAGACCAATATGATGCAAACTTTCAGTTGGCAAGAAATGCTGAATGGGACACATGAAAGATGAAAGCTTTTAGATATATGATCCCAAAGGTTCCATCATCAGTGAATTAGGGGAAAACCTTAAAAATGACATTGCCAACAATACTATCAACCTATGCATAAGTTAATAAGAAAGATCAACAGGAAATATCAAGATGCAAGTTCAAAATCTAAGGAAGTCCTCTTTAAACTAAAAAATGAACTCATTGCTAGGACAAAAGAATAAACATCAATCAAAGAATAGTAATTTATCAAGTTTGAAAATCTCAAACGCTAATTAAAATCCAGATAACCACGGTCAGTAATGCATTTCAAAACTATAGTTTTGATACACTATATAATATTTCATAAAAGCAGTAAGCAGAAGAATCACCTTTACATAAACACACAGTTGTCAATTTCCTGTTTAAGGAAAGTTCATATTCAAAAGAGTTCTCTTTTAACATAATTGCACTTTGTGCATTGAAGAAGCAGTAACATCAACCTATTGAGCTATAGCTGAGATTTTCTTGAGTATTTTTCTACAGTATTCTATAAAATAAAGCTCCCAGGAAAAAGGGTGGAGTTTCACCAGGAGGGGTGCTTTCAGAGATAAGGTACAACAACTTTGACAATCTAAGGCATTCTTATTATTGTAGCAAATTAGTAATTAGGTTTTCTTAGTTTCAATTGGATAATTAATCAACCTAATTATTAATGGTTTGTAGTTCTCTCTCTTCTACAGTGTAAACAAAGACAAATTTCTATGTCCTTTCTTCCATCTATTCTAATTTGCACGTGTGTAATTGTGATCATTCCAATAACATGTTTAGGAATGGTCAAGAATAGCAATTTCACCAACATGACTCAACGAACAATCAAATTAAGGAAAGATCACATACTTCAGGTTACCACGTAAGCATTCATAAAAAGAGCAGCTTGCATGGAACTGATAAGTGATTAGAATTAGCAATTGTCCTGCGCAAAGTTTATGTTTTTATAAATGCATAAACAACTATTAGATCACGAGACAAGGGGAACATTTTATAAGGATCTAGAAGAATAAGGAGTGTTTGTTTTCATTTTTATTTTTATTTTCTGTTTTTATTTTTAAATTCAGTCAAAAAATTGGTTTTTGAGTTTTTAGTTTCTGCTTTTGGTTTTGGTTTCTTCCCGTTTTCAAAAATTATGTAATTAAATTTTAATAACTATTAATAAATATAATTAAATTTAAAACATATAAATATTCAAATAAAATTTGATTTAATAATTAAAATATATTTCAAATAAATATTAATTTTTAAATTATTATTTTATTAAAATAACATAATATTAAAATAAATATTATATAAGAGATTAAATAATAATTTATCATTTATACTTTCATAAACAGTCTTTATATCAGTCATGAGTAAGACTCTATAATACTGCACTTTTTTGTAATTTACGTTTTAATCGAATTTTTACCGAATTGCCGTTGTCGTTGTTATATCACGATTTATCTATCAGCCATGAGTAAGACTCTATAATACTGCACTTTTTTGTAATTTACGTTTCAATCGAATTTTTACTTAATTGTCGTTGTTGTTATTATATCACGATTTAAGTTTACTAGGTATGCGTACTATATACTAATATCAAGTATATTAATTAATTATTAATTAT
>JANQAP020000127.1:2135100-2150794 GCA_026874005.2 Erythroxylum coriaceum
TAAACCCAAAGGAACATTTAATATTGGACTAGATTTTGATTTAATTAATTAGATTAATTGAATTAAAATTAAAATTAGAATTCGATCATGCTTCTTCTATTATTAAATGGTTTAATAGCTTGTTTTTAAAGCATAAACGTGCAACCTTTGCTTTTAGCATTCTTTTGATTAAAGAATGAAGTAATGCTTCTTCAACCATTAAATGGTTTAATGAATGGCTTTTAAAAGATATAAAAACGTGCAACATTTTTTAGCATTAAAAAATGGATGAATGTGTGGCTTTTGGAAGCTCTCTCCACTCTCTCCCAACACATTCGTTCATGCTTATTATTATACAACAATCAAAACCTTATTGATATAGATAACGTCCAAAGGTGTTGTATGGGAAAAGACGAAAGTCTTTTAGCAATTTGTTTGCTAAATGAACAGTTGCGTTTTTGGCTTTGAGTCTCTCCACTTTCTTCCAAAACGTTTCTTCGGATATAGGAAAAGAAGCTCTCTCTATTTGCTTTTGTGGAACTAGCCGAACATAGCAAAATGAGAATGTCTCATTTTATTTGTTCTTTCCAACTAGCCGAATATAGCAAAAAGTTTGCTATTCATTTTTCTTCTCCTTCCCACCAAAGGATCTTGATAATTAAGTTGTCCAAGGAGAACAAGTGGTAGATCAAATTGGTCGAGGACACAACAGTGAGGAGTCAAAGTTGTAGCTAGGAGTCGGTTATATTCTGATCTTGTTCTTATTATATTTATTTTCCTTATATCGTATCGTGTATAGATTAAAAACATATTGATTTGTTGTTTACGCTTCCGCTATATTTAGATTTCGGACAAAGTTTTTAAAATATACCATTTAGCCAAACCAAGCATGTTTTTGTTTTTGATCCAACATCTTGTGCTTATGCCTTGACCAAGTAGCATCTCTCCTTTGATAACTTGTAGACAGAACTCGCACACACACGAACACCTAACCCTAAATGCCCAAATAATGACCAGGTTGATGAATTTGTGTTGAAAATTGATGGAGAATCATGAATAACTTCACACTTATTCCCTCCTTCTCCATTAATTTTCACGTTGTTCATTGATTTGTAGGAGATTTAGAAAACAAACCCTAGTATACACCGTAAACGTGAGATTGAGAGTAGGTCTTTGATGATTGTTATCTTCAAGGGGCTTCACTGATCTGTAGATAGTCTCTACAGAAAGTGAACTTCCTTGGTGTGACAGTCTTTGTTCCAAAGTCCAAGGGATTTATGCCGCTAGCTATTTTCTTCATAGTGGAGAGTCCCTGAGGGATTCTGTCTCTAATGAAGTGTAGCCTTACGTCGATGTGCTTGGATCGCTCTTACAGAACTGGGTCCTTACTGAGGTAAAGTGCGCTCTGACTATCTGTATATATTGTTGATGTTGCTATGTTGATGTGGACTTCCTTTATGATTCCTATAAACCATATTAGCTCTTTTACGCCTTTTTGTGATTGCATAGTATTCTACCTCTGTTGTTGATAGGGATACTACTGATTGTTGTTGAACTTTCCAACTGATTGAATTTCCTGCTAATGTAAAAAATTTGCTGATAGTGATTTCCTTATGACTTTATCTGCTGCATAATCTGTATCTACAAAACCATACAAGGATATCTCATTGCATTGAGCTAGTTCAATTTTAGAAAAACATAACCCGTAGTTTATAGTTCCAGTTAAGTATCTGAGAACATTTTTTATCCCTTACTAATGCTCAAAACCTGGATTGACTATGAATTTGCTTAGAATATTGATTGTATAGTCTAGGTTAGGTCTTGTACATAGCATTATGTACATAATACTTCTAACTCCAACATCATAGGGATAGTTCACCATAGATTTTTGTTCTTCCTCAGTTTTAGGACTTTTACTTGCGACCATCTAAAGATTTGAACCTATAGGAATAGAGCTAAGTTTTGCTTGTTCCATGTTAAATTGAGCAAGAACTTTTCTGATGTAGTTCTTTTGAATCAACTATAGCTTTTCTTCCCTCCTATTCCGGATTATCTGCATTCCTAGAAGCTTTTGTGCTTCTCCCATATCTTTCATCTTAAAGTGTTTACCTATTGCATTTTGTACCTCTTCAATTCTGCTTAGGTCTTTTCCAGTGATGACTAAGTCATCTACATAGACTAGCATAAAGACAACTTTTGTCTCTCCTAGGTCTTTATAGTAAAGACAGTAGTCATAGGCACTTCTAGTGAATTTCATACTAGTTGAAACCTCGTGAAACTTCTTGTTCCACTGCCTAGGTGCTTGTTTTAACCCATATAGTGATTTATGAAGTAGGCAGACATAGTCAAGATTTTCTTTATCCACGAAACCAACTAGTTGCTTCATGTAGATAGATTCCTCAAGCTTTCCATATAAGAAGGTTGTTTTGATATCCATTTTATGGATTTACTAGTCATAGATTGTAGCACAAGAATGAGTCTTATAGTCTTAAACTTTACAATTGGTGAAAAAATCTCCTTGTAGTCAACTCCCTCCTTCTGTCTGTATCCCTTAGCTATAAGCCTAGCTTTGTATATCTTGGGTTCTACCGCTGTGACTTCCTTTTTAAGCTTGAACAACCATCTGTTTTCAATTAACTTTGCTTTAGGTGGCTTAGGCACTAGTACCCAAGTCATATTCTTAATTAAAGAAGAATATTCCTTCTTGCTAGCCAATTTCTATTGTTCAGCATCCTCTTTGCTCATAATTTCTTCATAAGTTTCTGGTGCCTTGCAATCAATGAATTCTACAACAAGATATGCATATTCAACTAAATTAGACTCAGTGTACCTCCTATTAGGAATCCTTTGTCTTGGTTGTCTATCTCTTGTAAGCTAGTAGTCATGTAGAGTTTCATATGTGCTATCTGCAGCTAGTTGTGAGACTCTCACCTCACTTTCACCTTCTGTTTCTTCAGTTTCTTGTCATGATGAATAGGGCCTTACACAGGTTCCTCATCATGATATTGTGTGTTGTCTTCTTCTGTTTTTGTTTCTGTTTCTGGTGGCACGTAAAAGGGACTGAAATACTTCATGATCCCAGTTGCTTCTAAATTTCCTCTTGTAGATTAGAATCTGCAAGATTTCTGCACAACAAAAGAAACTCATTTTTCTTAAAAATCACACCTCTACTAATATTGGTCTTAAAACCTCCTTGTTGAAGTAGTAGAATTTTGTAGCCTTTAACTGCGTCTGGATAGCCTAAGAATACTCCTTTAACTGCTCTAAGTTCCAGTTTACCTTCCTTTTGGTGTGCATAAGCAATACAACCGAAGGCTCTTAAGTGAGTCAAGCTAGGTTTCTTTCCATTCCAGATTTCCTGTAGTGTTTTGTACTCATTAGTTGATGTAGGCAATTTGTTTACTAGATAAGCCGCAGTCTTAATAGCTTCACCCTATAGTGTTTGTGAACATCCTGATGATAGTAGCATACATCTAGTCTTTTCTAGGAGTGTTCTGTTGAGCCTCTCAGCTACACCATTCTGCTGAGGTATTGCTCTAACAGTCTTGTGCCTCTAAATACCTTTCTTGCTGCAGTAGTCTTCAAAATCTTTATTGCAGTATTCAAGACCATTATCTGTCCTTAAGCACCTTAGCTTCTTTCCTGTCTGATTCTCCATTAGTGTATGCCACTTGAAGAAGATTTCCAATGCTTCATCTTTCCTTTTCATAGGATAGACCCAGCATTTCCTAGACTTGTCATCTGTAATGGACATAAAAAAATGCAGTCGATACTTGAGCTGACCCCTAGAGATCACTATGAGCATATTCCATGATCTCTTTAGCTCTCTTATCTCCTTTCTGAAAACTAGTTTTGTGGTGCTTTCCTAGCACACATGATTCACAGAATTCCATCTTCCTTATTTTTTTTCTTGAATCAACCCCTGTTTAGAAAAATGCATCAAGCTCTTGTTCCCTGCATGTCCCAATCTTGAGTGCCATAGCTTAGTTGAATCTGGCTCTCCATTCCAGTAGTTAGGTTCACTTCAGTAGTGCCTATCACATAGTAGAGTCCACCCCTTTCAACTCCTCTTATGACCACTCTTCCATTAGTTAGAATTTCTCTAAGTCCATCCTTAGATCTTATCTGAAAGCCTTGCTTATTAAAAATACTTTCAGATATGAGATTTCTCCTCACTCCAGGCACAAATTTGACATTGGTTAAGTTTCTTTTCTTTCCATCAAACATATTGATGGAAACATTTCCAATACCCTCAACCTGTTGTTGTCCCTAGTCTGCCATCTTCACTTTAACATTAATTGGTTCGAATTTGGTAAACCAATCTCTATAAGGAGTGACATGTATTGTACAATCTGAGTCAAAGATCCATTTTCTGCTGAGATCTTCACTCTCTTCAATAACTACAAGCAGCTCATCACCATTAAATTCTTCACGTTTCTCCACATTTTCAGCATCTCCACCTTGTGTAACCTTGTCTCTTTTCTTCTTTCTGCAGTCTTTGGAAAAATGCCCCTCCTTATCATAGTAGAAGCACTTTTTGCCTTTAGTCTTTTTCTTCTTTTCTGCATTATCTTTAGTCTGCTTATCTATGCCAATTTCCCTTCTTACTGTTCTTTTATTGATGCTTCTTGTCTTGTTTATTATCAATAAACATGACTTCTGGTTCCTTCTTGAATGAATTATTGTCCACAATTTCCTCCATTAGTGAATCCAGCACCCTCTTGACAGTGAGTGATTCTCCACTGGTATACTTAATCACCTTCTTGAAGGCATTGCAGTCTGATGGTAAGGCCTTTAGAATAACCACAGCTTGGTGATCTTCTGATATCTTTTCACCTACAGCTTTTAAGTCTTGCACCAATTTAAAGAAGTAATCCAAATTATCATCAAGAGATACAGTGGTATTCATTTTATAGTTAGTCAGATTGTGTAACAGTGTCATCTTGTTAGGCAAATACCATTTAGCGTAGAGTTCTTCAAGCTTCATCCACAGTTTCTTTGCAGTATTACAATTCTACACTTTCCTTATCATAGTAGGTGATAAATGAAGCATTTACTTGCAATGTGCAAGCCTTTGCAACTTAAGATTCTTAAGAGGATCTATTTCCGTATCATACTGTTCTTCAATTGCACCATAGCAGTCATAAGATTCAAGTAAAGCTTGCATTTGAAGTTTCCAGATTGTAAAATCTTCTTTACCAGTAAACACATCCATTTCTTTGCCCACCATTTTCTTACGAAATTTAAAAGAAGACAAGAAAACATAATTCTTGATGGTGTCTTGACTGTAACAAGCAAATCAAAAAAATGGTACGAAGATTTAGGCTTACTTGTATGATAGTACCTTCAACTTCTTGATGAGTCTTGAATGCTTGAATGCTCAGAATGCTGCGAATTGGCTCTGATACCACTGATATTAGGAATTTCCTTTCTTTTATGTTATCTTTTACCACAAAAGACTAATGACACTGAATTGGATTTTGCAGAATTTTAAGATTAGCAAAAGAATAAAGAACACATAATTTTACTTGGTTCGATAGCTTAATTGCTATCTACATCCAAGGATCTCACGTAGGTGGTTCCACTAGCTTCAATTGAAGAAAATTGTTATAAAAGACGGAGTGTTTTCCAACACTTACAAAAGTTCTCTAAGAACTCTCTAGTACTCTTCAACAAGTACTCTATAAACTCTCTAACTCTTAATCTTTCTTGAATCAAAAAACAATGTGTGTTTGTTTTTGGACTAACTCTGATTATATGTATTTATAGACCAGAGATATGTGTTGCATTATGTTTTGTGTCCACGCCCTTACTTTTTCTTCCCATGTGCATCTCACGTGCTTCATTAATACACGAGCTCATTGTTGTCTTGTGCTTATGCCTTGACCAAGTAACATCTTTCATTTGATTACTTGTAGACATAACTCGCACACACACAAACACCTAACCCTAAATGCCCAAATAGTGACCAGGTTGATGAATCTGTGTTGAAAATTGATGGAGAATCGTGAATATCTTCACACATCCAATAACTTAGTTCAGTCAAGCTCTAATTGGAAGGGATCGCTTCAAAAGCGTATACGAGAGGGAATTGATGGCATCGTGTTAGTAATCCAGAAATGGCAACATTACCTATTAGGGAGAAGGTTTATAGTGAGTAGGGGTGGTCTCTTTTTCAGGGTCAGTTAATGGAAAGATAAGCATAGTTCTTCCGAAAATTTCCTCCTATAAAATGTTATGGAAGCAACAATACTTGGAATTAAGAGCTTGATGAGCAATTAAAGGCTAGAGATGTTATTTTAGAGGAATTAAAGGATTAACTTGTCATTGACCATAATAGATTGAAGCATATTGCTGATGGGAAAAGAAGAGAAGTGACATTTGAAGCAGGAGATTTGGTATATATGAAGCTCCAGTCTTATAATAATAAATCCTTAGCTAATAGACCTAACTAGAAGTTAACTCCAAAATTTTTTAGTACGGGTCTAGGCTCGACTTGAGACTCGGTCGGGCTTTATAGGTCTGACCTAAGGCTTGAACCTGATCGAGCTTAGGCTAATCTAAACTTTTTCAAAATTTTAAAAAATTTTAAACGACATCATTTTACTTTACTAGAAATGAAAAAGCTTAACCTATAACAATGTTGTTTTGTTTTTAAAGCAAAACTACGTTGTTTAAATTTTAATCGAGCCTGAATCTAACTTGAGACTCGATAATTTTTACCATTAAGATTGGAAGCTTAATCAACTCGGACCTAGCTTGTTGGTCTCATGATAGGCTTGGGCTCAAATACATCATGTCTTCCATGTGTTCTAACTTTGGGCAACCATTAGGGTTGAATATTCATTGCTAGCAAATATCTCCAATCTTGACGTAACAATCAGAATGGAATGCTACTCTGCAAAGGGTGTTTAATATTTGACCCTTAAGTGACTACTTGGGGCCAAAGGTGTTGATTCAATGGGGGAGCCCACTGAAATTCAAGGCCCCTTGAGATTCATATAATCTAATAGCACAACAGTTCGCAACATTCGCCCTTGAGGACAAGATTCTTCTTATTAGGGAGGGTAATATTAAGCCTCTTGTGTTGGGTACCTATAACAAGAGAGGCAACCAAAAAAAAAAGACCAAGAACCAATGAGCTAAAAATTTGAGGTGGCATTGTCAATGGGAATGCATCATAAGAATTGTGAGGTGATTTGTTAGCTATGTAATGTCAAAGATAATCATTTTAGAACAACATATAAAGAGAGAAAATAGAAAGAGAAGGACAAAAATGATTATGAGTGACACTGATATCATTGTAGCATACAAAATGTACTCGACTTTAATTTTTAAGCTTTTTTTAGGATGGTGATGCTATTTTTATCATAAAGGTTAAAGTATGAGGTTCTCAAAGCCATACAAATATTAGGTTTACATGGAGATTTGGTGTACTTAGCGCTTTATTATTTTAGTCTCAGCCTTGAGATCCAAAAATAAACTTACCGCATTCTAAAGGTTTAAGGTACAAATTTTACAAATTCAAAATTTGACTCCCCAGCTTCCATAAACAATTAACAATGTTTATACAAAACTTGCAAGTACTATACAAAACTTTTCCTCTTCTCGTGCTATAAGAATGTTCACCTCTAATGCCCTCATGCTTTAAACTATCCAAAATATGATGACTAATCCTCAATGAGTTTATTGCTGGTTGGAATTTGATGCATAAGACCTTAGTAACCTCCTATACTTATCAGGACTGTCGAACCAAGTTGTGGTATTCAGAATTGCCTTCTCTAGCCAAAACTTATCAAACTCTTTCTTCTCTTTCAACTTTTCGCAAAATCTTTTCCACTTGTACATGACTCTCTTCAGACGAGCACTCTTGGTACCTGAAAAGAGAAATTTGATGTAGTCTTTCCCTAGCCGAGTCATCTCCTCTCCACTGATGATGTAAATGTACTGCAACAAAAAAACAATCCGCTGAAAAGTTGCATAGATGGCAATAAACAGTAAAGATAATCATAAACCTCTATAAATCATTTCATTGATAGCCTTCATGTTACAAAAATGTAACTAAGGACTATCCTTCATAAATACCATTGATTACTAATGTTTTAAAAACCAAACCGAAAGTTCAACCCACAAAACAAGTGATTTAAAATTTAAAATATTCAACTAATATTAGACAGTCATAAAATCGATTAAAGATTAAATAAAATTAGATAATTTAAAAAAGATAAAAAAAAATATTCTTATCCATAAAAAAATTTACAGTTTAATTAAAAAAGAAGGCAGTTAACTAAAAATTAATCAGTTTACTTTAATTTATACAAATTTATTAATTTACAAAAATTAATTAATTAATTAATTAATTGATCGATTTTTACAATAAAAATTATTAAACTCAATCGAACTAAAAAGTTAAAAATCAAACCAGAAAGTTAGCCAATCAAGATTTTCAAACTGGTTAAACCGGTTCGGCTTTTAAGACATTGTTGATTACAATGTGAGGATGCCGACAAATGATAATAAATCTCATTTGCTAACAGCACTGCCAAGCAATTTCACGAATTTAACAACTTAAATTTAAACTGAAGATTAATGTCACAGCAGTAAAAGGTCACATTCTATGAAGTTAGCTTAGGATAAACGAGCCATTGAAGTTAAATCTCAGTTTTATAGACTTCTCTTCTTCAAACGTTTTCTAATGGAGAAGAATAAGCAAATATTGTAGACATGAATGCACATAAACAGTGGACCATGAGCCATAAAACTCCAAAACTGAAAGAAGAGAAGATGCTATTACCACAAAGATGAAACCAAGGGTAGCCAAGATCACTTGGATGCTTTCATCAACAATTTCACGAAAGCCTTCATCACCAGAATCCCCAGAACCATCACCACGGCCACCCTGCCCTCCACCACCACTAGGTGGTTCTTTCCCACCACCTCCACCGTAGAACTCTTGCTTCTTAATCTGCTCCCTTAACAAATCTTCTACTGACTGTCCCTTGGACCCTTCAGTAACTTTCTCCAAATATCTCCATGGAGATTCCTGATAAAATTCACAACTTTAGACAAACAAAAGCCACAAAGGGAAGTGGTTCAATAAAATAATTTAAAGCATCCACCCTCTTTCACTACATTGGAGCTACGTTCAATTCAATGCTTCTCCAAAGTCAGCAAGAACCAGTTTCCTTCTCTATCTCAAAGATACAAAAGAACATAACAGAAACCACTCCAGCCAAGATTTGGTTAGAAATATTTGAAATGCAAAAGACCAAAAAGATGCATCCAAAACAGAACTTGGTATCAAATAAGTAGCTCAGTTTGGATCTCTTAATGTAACAGTTCTCACTTTAAAAGCTGCATTAATTTGTATAGGCAGTACAATTCCACTAATAGTTTGGATGACTTAAGTGATCACCACCATTACTCAATAAATGGCTATACCAAAATAATGAAAAACTTAGAAGGAAAACAGATAAAAAATTATCATCCACATGTTCTATTTTCCTATTAAAAATTTGAGGATAAAGGGAGTGAGATGCTACCTCATTGCCTCTTTCAGACTTGTCCTTACCACCAAGTAAGCAAAATGTTGTCAGTTGTTGGTATTTTCCCGCGGTTTCACAACGTTGGACCTTCAGTGCAGGGCCACATTGCTGGATAAATGAAGAACAAGTGGCAAGACTAAGTGATTTTGCAGGGAAGCAACAGTCACGAACTGGTAAAATACAGGGTCTAAGAGGTAGACGAGGAAATTGCGGTACTCCCAAGGCACATAGAGTAGGTCTGCAAGGTTTTCCTTGGACACAAGTTCTCATTTGCAACAACTTCAGCTCTATTGTTACCGAGACATTGATCAGTAAACCTGCATTTAAAATCACATTGTATAACAGGGTTAATTGACAAAATTTTCAACTTCACCAAGACATTTATAAACATCCATTTGCTATGGGCTTGTAAATAAAACTAACATCTAAATCAAATTCAATAATTAGGTGGAAATAATAACTTCTGCTGCATGTTAATTAAAGACACACACAGTTGAAGAATACACAATAGAACATTATCAGTATCTATCAACATTGTCAGCAGGTCAATACGATCGAAATTTGTAGTTTCCACATGTAAAAACTACAACCAATTTCCTCACAGGAGTTATACAAGGCATGAACCAAAAAGGATCCGGTAATATTCCCTTTTTTCCTAGCTACGAAACAATAAAGCTCATTCCTCCAAAAGACAAAACAACCAAAACCTCCCTCATTTCCATCAAAACAAAAGGATTGAAACTCATACGGCTTATAACCTTCCCCAAAAGACAAATCAATTATTTAAAGAAAAGATAAAATCTCATATATCAAACTCTTATATATTCAAGAATCAAACAATCACCTTAGATGTGTATTAGGCTTAAACCCCACAAAAAAAAGACTAAGCTTGGAGAGAAATTGAAAGTTATAAATGAGAGAGATGCCGTACTATCTTCGGATTCGTCGCCGATTCCTCCGCCGCGAGGAAGGTGCTAGAAGAGTCATAACTTTGGTAGGACGGTGTTTGCTCAATTGGGCCACCGTCTTATGGCGCTTGTTATTAACTGCGGCTGAAACCCTAAATCCCAAATGGGCTCTAATATTTGGGTCGTTTAACTCAAATGGAGTAATGGACTTTTGACCCGAACAGAATTTAATGTTCTTGGACCTTTCTCTCTCTCCTTTCTCGTCGTCTCAGACACGGAAGAGCTGTTTGTTGGTTTCGGACATGGACCTTGTTGAATTTACGATATTGATCAGACTGTTGATTTCATTTCTCTAGAGTAGGCATGCAGATAGTTTAAAATTCGTACTTTTTTTGGGTAGGCTCTGTTTGGCTGACGAGAAAAGGTTTGGTGTTTGTATTTTCACGTGGTTTTTTAGATGGGTTAACTAACGAATGAATTACAGTTAATATTTCATTAAAAAATTTATCTTTTAAATAAATTATATTACATATTTATAATTAAATAATAAATTTAATTTAATATATCAATAGACTAATATGTCTTTGTATTTTTTCTTGTTGATAGTGTATTTGAGGATAATGAAATGTAATGCTATTTCATTGATTAAATTGTGAATTACATCGTAGCTATGCTATTGCTCTATAGTAAGCATGAAACGGGATCATTGTTATTACATCGTAGCTATGCTATTCTATTGCTCTTAATTAACCTTCCTGAACCACACGATCGGATGAGATCGTGAGAACGTTCCAAAGTTGATGAAATATTAAAGAGGACAGAATTTTAATCATGACATTAGCGTTCTAAATTGAAGAAGAAATATGCTAGATGTGGAAAGCTTTATAGGCAACCTAATCTCAAACAAAGTAGATCTGAATTAAAGAAGAAATATGTTGGATGTGGAAAGCTTTATAGGCAACCTAATCTCGAACAAAGTAGATATTAATCTCAATATACTTGGTGCGAGCATAAGATATGGGTCTGAAGCAAAAAAAGTAGCAATAAGGTTATTACAACATATGGTACGCGTAAGGTGAGAAAATTGTAGTTTGTCAAGAAGAGAAGATATCCAACAAAGCTCGACATAGGCTAAAATAGTTGTAACACCCCCTATACGGAATCTACAACCACCCACATATATGACAACTAAATTCCTGTACATACATTCATGACATGCACTTCTATTCATTTATAAGGATTGTCATCACACATTTGTCTATTACATACTACAAAAGATTATATCACTTAACATTACCTTTTAAGAGTAGTATTACATCTTTACATTTATATGATAATCCAAAAGAAATATTGCAAGCTCCTTCATTAAATATACAATCATCTTTAACTCAAAAGATACATTCTAAAAGCACATTTATTTCTAGCGATTAGCGTTGGTCCCTGCAGATAATCCATGTGCCTCACTCCTATTATTTAGACATATATGGATTAACACCTGTACTAAGCTTGAAAAATTAGTGGGGAAATACATAGTTTGGATGACCACTCACAGTAGTCATTCACCGAGCACTCACATATTCATAAATATCATAAACTCATATAAACAATGATGACATAATTAATCAAGGTATATAATGCAAATATGCTTTAACATATTATTAATATACTGTAAATTCACATTTATTAGCCACATATTGATATTTAATGCTCATCAACACAAACTATTCATGTTGTCATGCTGCATCTCTTATTCATAACTGTTTGATTAATCATTTGTCAATTTCATGATTAATATATTAACAAATCATATGACATTTATTTGAAATCATAAAATTTGTATTTAAGTTCATACATGTAAGTCATAACTTACTACCATTAGAATAGTATACAAATCACATATACTCGTATAATTTATTTCGTATATGTTTTGTTTAGTCGTGTTTCTCTATGTACATTTACATAATTCTAGTATATAAATTCCTATATATCATTCAAATATAAAACATGTTAAATTGTACTTAATTATGTTCATAAGATTAGTATGTAAACTTGTATAGTCATACTATACACATATAAGCAATAAATATGCATATAAATCATCTATATACATGTAAATTTCCTTTAGCATGCATTATGTTCAATCTTAAATTTTTATGTTTAATTACCCAATTCACATATGGTAAGTCATATTTCATTTATTTCTAGATGTTTGCAAAGTTTCATAAACATTCGAAAAGTATTGCAATTTGTGTTAGGCACACGGTAGGTAAAATGGGCCAACAAATCAGTCAAGGAGCAAATCACACGACGGTCTCCACTTTTTCCATATTTTTCACATAGTTAATGTTCAACTTAGTCTTGGAGGTCTTCTAAACATTTGTTCCATATGTCTCTAATTTTCATATCATCAAAAAATCAGGCTATTTGGGCTTCTAAATCATGAGATATATACCAAACATCACAAGTTGGTCCAATACAAGACCAGCATCAGGTCACCATTTTCAATCTCAACTTCCATTATCATGCAGCCAAAATTAGGTTCGGGCCTGTTCTAGAGATTTTTAGTGCTATGTCTTATGTCTCATCCCCGATTGGGGTTACCCAATTTGGAAGTCTTTAGGCCAAGTTAAGGTCAAAGGAATGGGACTGGTTCAAGTGAACCCTAGACAGAATTCCACTAAACATTACTCTCTTGTCATATTCAACCAATTCCATGCAAAGTAACACCAATACACTACTACAGCAACCATTCTATGCCTAGATCAATCTTTGTACACATTCAAGCATGCACAAACAAAAATTAAACTAAGTCTAATCCCAAACCTTGAAATTGGCCAATTAGCTCTTCTAATGCTTTTTCTTCTCTTCCCCTTTAGCTTTGCTTGATTCACTAACCAAAAACATCACAAATACATATCTCAATTCCAATTTCAACCTTATAATTCTAGCTCTTCATGAGCAAAGCAAGAAAAGATGAAGATGAGAAGAAAAACCATTAACTTTTACCTTAATTTCCACTTAGGATTAGCTTGATTCCTTGTGCAAAATGAGGTGATTAAAAAGATGAAACGTAAAGGAAATGAGAAGAGAATCTAGAGTTAAAACCCCCAAAATGTCGTCCCTCTCTCCTCTCTTACATACACATTTGATGCACTTTTTAGACTTTCACATATGCTTCAATCATATTCGATCATATGCCTCAATCTAATTGGATGATGTGTTAACTTTAGGTAAATTTCATATTTGGTCCTTCTTCTTTCTTTAATTCCCACATTGGCATATAACATCATCAATTGATATCATTCTAGTCCATCTTTCACTTATAATTATTCATATCCATGCCGAAATAAACAAATTACCAATTTACCTTTGTCATTTTAAATTAATTACCATTATATCCCTTATTATGCTTAGATGCACTTAATTCTTTGTGTTCACTTCTTAATACACCATAGACATACTATAATATTTCTAGGGTATATATTGGGGCCTTATAATAGTGCTCCTATATTCAGCTTCAATGTTGGATCTAGCAACTATATGTTGTGTACTGACACTCTAAGAAATGATATTAGAACCAAGAAATACATAGTTAAATGTAGATTGATAATCATCAAGACAAGCCCAATTAGAATCACAACCTATAACAAAAGTAAGGTCGACCTAGTAAAATATATGCCATGAGAGGTTCTGGAATAAAGACAATGCGTAATCCATTTGACTGTGATCCATTGGATGTCAGTAAGGTATTGTAAGAACTGAGAGACTTTATTGAAAATAAATTAGATGCCAAGGCAAGTAAGACAAAGGTACCAGAGAGGATTAATATTTAGGGGTGGCAATATTTTATGTTCGAACATATGCCCAACTTGAAACCCTCAAGTTCGAGGCTATCAATTTTAGCCCAATCTCGGGCTTAGGTAATCTGAAGCCTAATTAAATATATTTTTAAATTTTAAAAATAAAAAATGATGTCATTTTTTAAATTTTTAGGCAGCCCGAGCCCTGATTGGAGTTTAGTTAACTCGAGTCAGGCCTATTGACTTTAAATTTAATTGGACAAGTGTTACGATGCCTACCAATAGAACTACAAAATTCAATAGGATCAAGTAGTTTAGTGCTATAATCTTTGAAAAGTGGGAGAGTATAAGTGATAAGGGGGGGTGTAGGTTTTGATTTTTCAAGATGTGTGCAAAAAAGAAGATCTTTAATGTACTGTGATTGAGTAAGAAGAAGATCATAAGAAGTAGGCTTGACTTTGATACCAAGAAAATGATGGACAATACCTAAGTCTTTGATGGAAAAAGTTGAGTTAAGATCATAAATAAGTGAGTTAATGAAGGAAGGTGAAGAACATGCGTTAGACCCCGTTTCTGGAGTCTAACTCGTGCTCTGATACCAAACCTGTTGGACCCCGTTTCCGGAGCCCAACGTTCATGCTCTGATACCACATTTGTTGGACCCCGTTTTCGGAGCCCAACGTTCATGAGTCATCCTTGAGCACATTACCTTGTAGGGTCCCTTTTGATGGAACCTCATTAGCTAACTTAGGCTCGTCTTCATTCTCATAACATCCCAAAATTTCTATAATCTAACACTTGACAAACGTCAATCCATTCTTATGTTCATATCCTCAATCGTCACCCTAAACACATCGCTCGATTTATCCCTTATTTCCATAACCAACTAAGTACCTTTCAAGTTCCATTCAAGCCTAAATGTACCATAGATAAGCAATGATAAGCCCACATGTACATGTTTTGGGACAAAAAGCATAACTTTCACTAAGGATGTCAGATTAAGACCATTTAAGTACAATTTCGAAGAGAACTTCGATTTCTACAACTTTGGTGAAGACCCCGAAGAGAGATTTTGCCATATAGAGGGTCAAAATTTTCACATTTTCATAACTGTTCCGAGAAGGTCCGCCTAACGGACGTAATGTCCCTTCAAACGGACATAGGCGAGCTTGGGAGCCATTTTTCACCCGAGAAGGTCCATTTGACGGACATGAAGTCCCTCTAAAGGGACATACACTGGGCAGAAATACTGAACCACCCGAGAAGGTCCGCCCAACGGACATTAAGTCCGTCTAACGGACAGTTACGGGTTAAATTTCATATTTCCAACTCTTACAAGCTATCATGACCCATCTTATGCATATCTAACATTCCTAACTCATTTTCCTCATCATTTTCACTTCCATTCCAATTCAAAATCATTTACAATCAATTCATCATCCATGTTTGGTCATCATCCCAA
>JANQAP020000127.1:2217280-2227501 GCA_026874005.2 Erythroxylum coriaceum
ACAATATTTCTCTACGTTCGTGACTTGAACTTTAAAATCATAACGTTAAACTTTCTGTAAGAACCATTTTAATATAAGAAGTATAATAGTCATTTATTATACATTATATTTATTTTATCCATCTTTCAAACAATATTTCTCTACGTTCGTGACTTGAACTTTAAAATCATAACGTTAAACTTTCTGTAAGAACCATTTTAATATAAAAAGTATAATAGTTATTTATTATACATTATATTTATTTCATCCATCTTTCAAACAATATTCCTCTACGTTACATTATGAATTCTTCTATCTCTTCTAAACAATTTTTTATTATATTATATTTTATTTCATTATAAACCGTTTTGTTACGTTGATTTTATTACATTCATTAATTAACGATTAACTAAACAAAGCCTAAGGACATCGATAACGAAAGACAAGGAGAAATTTAATGGGAGTGGTTGCGAATTGGCCATACTTTGTTTCTTGAACTAAAAGACTGTTAGCTGTTGAAACATAACAAGATTTTAAGAGAGAGAGTTGGCACCCACTTGACAAAACCATTAATGCAAAAGTCCCACCAATATGATTAAAACAATGGGCCTCCCTACTTATTTACACATTCTTTCTTTATTTCTTTTATTTTATCCTTCCACTTGTTCCCTAAAGTTTTACATTTCTC
The DNA here is from genome assembly GCA_026874005.2 of Erythroxylum coriaceum. Lineage (NCBI taxonomy): Eukaryota > Viridiplantae > Streptophyta > Magnoliopsida > Malpighiales > Erythroxylaceae > Erythroxylum > Erythroxylum coriaceum. The sequence goes on from JANQAP020000127.1 coordinate 2,217,948, forward strand.
TATTAATCTAACGAAATCCAAATTGAAGTTAAAAAACATAGAAAGTTAAGAAAACGACATCAATTATACGTAATCATCTTACCGTTTTGTGTGACGATAATACTAATATCATATACAGTCATTGATATATAAATATAATAAATAAAAGCAGAAAACACGTTGTATTGTATGTAATAAAAACATATCATAATTAGCATTCAAGTCTATAAGTAGTCCTCTCCTTCCCTCACTTCTCCTCTCTCCAAACTCCAAAGCCTCCAGTTTCCTTCTGTCTTTCTAAACAGGCACCTAAGCACCTTCTTTTCTCTCTACAATGGCAGCCAATGGTGTAGTCGACTCGTCGTCCTCCTTGATCGTCAGCTTCGGCGAGATGCTGATCGACTTCGTCCCCACTGCCTCCGGCGTCTCCCTCGCCGAGGCCCCCGGCTTCCTCAAAGCCCCCGGCGGCGCTCCTGCCAACGTCGCCATCGCCGTGGCGCGGCTCGGAGGACAGGCGGCCTTCGTAGGCAAGCTCGGAGACGACGAGTTCGGCCACATGCTGGCTGGGATCGTTAAAGAGAACGGGGTGAACGGCGACGGCATCGTCTTCGACAAGGGAGCCAGAACCGCCCTCGCCTTCGTCACCCTACGCGCCGACGGAGAGCGTGAGTTCATGTTCTACAGGAACCCCAGCGCCGACATGCTCCTTCTACCAGAAGAGCTCAATCTCGAGCTAATCAGATCTGTGAGTAACCACTAAAAAGTAAATAAAATGGTCGGTTTTTTATTTTTTTGATCGGCAATCGTTTGGTTGTTAGGTAATGACTACTTTATTTTTGGCGCCGCGTCAGCAAGAGGATCTTGATATTGAGCGAGGATTCCAGCAGCGGATCCTTCGCTTTCGCGTGTGTCCTGTAGTGTGTGAGAGGTAGTGTGGAGAGTGAGTCTGCGAAATGTCCGAAAAAATTTAAGCAACGGGAACATGACGAGATGTGAATATCATTAAGCTAGTCTCATTCGCGGGTGACATTGATTAGTAGATCTGGAAAATCTAGGAACTAAGTGGGACCTACTCAGGGATTTGTTCAAAATCTCATTTTGGATTCTGCTTTTTTTGAAGTTATCAGTTAACGTTTTGTCTTTTCTTTTTGGAAATGGGATGAAGTGTTTAAATTGTCCGAACTAATATTTCGTTCGTCAAGAAATGGAAAGATCTGATCTTCTTCTCAATGTGTTGTGGGTCCGCAGTTTTTGCGTGTAATGAGGGCATGGATAATAATAATCTTGACATTTTCCAAATAAAGCGGCAATTTACACTAGACGCCGTGTTGTGTTGGGTTGTACAAAGACCGCTTCTTTTCCGTGGTAGGAAGAGAAATAGCCGTCTGAAATTTTATATTTGAGATGGGTATCTATGGTGGAGCCGTCCTGTAGCTGTGGAGTCCGTGATTGTTCATCTATTAAGCAATTTATAAACCTGCGTTTCAATATGTTTTGGCATGTTTGTTGGACTTTGGACTAGACCATGATCGGACGGCTTTACCACGTTTTTGTTCGGTAATTGAAGTTTAAAGTAGACGATTCTCGTTTAAGTTTATCAACTAGCTGACTGTTTGTTTGTGTGCAGGCTAAAGTTTTCCACTATGGATCCATAAGTTTGATAGTGGAGCCATGCAGATCAGCTCACCTCAGGGCAATGGAAGTGGCAAAGGACGCAGGAGCTCTCCTTTCCTATGATCCCAATTTGAGGCCGCCATTGTGGCCCTCTCCTGAGGAGGCTCGTGAGCAGATACTCAGCATCTGGGAGAAGGCGGAAGTGATTAAAGTTAGTGATGTTGAACTCGAGTTCCTCACTGGAAGTGACAAAATTGATGATGCTGATGCCTTGTCACTTTGGCATCCGAACTTGAAGCTGCTCTTGGTCACTCTTGGTGAAAAGGGCTGCAGATACTACACCAAGGTACTTTAATTCATTGTTACCGCTTCCGATCTAAAATCTCTTTTCAACAAATTTGACTTTTAGCTGTGAAGGTAGGTGGTGGATTTTTCAGTTGCTTATGCAACATGCTAGCTGATGGCACGCTTTCTAGACAATGGGACCCCTTATTTTAGCAGCCTCGCCTAAATGGAGTGTACTTTTTGGGTACTCCACTAAATACAATTTCTTGAATGTGAGAAAGTAATACAAGTAAAATAAACTTAAGAAACTTGACCCTTCATTTACACCAGGGGTCTAGTTCTGAGAATTCTTTTGTTTATTTTGGTTGGTTATATAGTCGCCTTTCTTTATACCTCTTAATATTTTATCTGAGACATTTCTCAGGCTACCCTGATATGTTTCCAACCACCTCCTTGTTTAATTTTTTATATGCTGGTGCGTGGGTCTTTATGTCATCTTTAATACTAAAGAAGTGTGTTATCCATTAATTAAACTCCTAAGGATATACATACATAATTAAATTATGCTAAGAAAGAAACTGGAATTTGGAATATCTTAACGTAACGAGTCCTATCTCTCCCTTAGGTCCTTGTGATCAGTCTATGGAAAATGCTTGGGAACTCCAGAAATCTTTATAGACCTAATTGCTTTATTGGGAATTGTAAAGTCAACATTCAATGTACATATGCAATTGAAAGTGTTCCCGCTCCATATTCTAACCAAAAGCTAGGTTCCTGTTGTACCGAGCATGTGACAACGTCATTTTCTGCATATTGTAAAGAAGTTGCCGAATCATTCTTGGTATGCCCAATACTCACTCTTACTCTCCGTCTATCTTTAATCACAGAATTTCCATGGATCTGTGGGAGCTTTCCATGTTCAAACGGTGGATACAACAGGTGCTGGAGATTCATTTGTGGGAGCTTTACTGTGCAAGATTGTTGAAGACAACTCCATTCTTGAGGTAGATTAATATCAACAACAGATGCAGTCCATTTACTACATCTGCTAGAATGACTTGCCAGTTGTGTCCATAGACATTATTGAGTAAATATTGTTTTGGTATGTAATTTCAGGACGAGGCAAGGTTGAGAGAGGCACTTACATTTGCCAATGCATGTGGAGCTATTACAACCACAAAGAAAGGAGCAATCCCTGCCCTCCCCACCAAGGCTGATGCCCTCAAACTAATTAAGGATCCAAAGTAGAGTTTTTCTTCCCAATATCTGCATTTTCTTTTTTGCTTTTGCTGTCTTTTGTTTTGGTTTCATTTTGTATCGTTAGTTTTTAGTTTTTCTCCCCAAAGCCAGCTTCTAATCAAGAAATGCATGCATTTCAATTTGGATAGAAGTTTTCAGTCTCAGTCCTCCTTTCAAGTCCTTTTTTTTTTTTTTTTGCTTTTTTGTCCCATGAGTGTAATGATGCAATGATGCAAAGACTCCAGCCTCAAGGTCCTTGCTCTAATAAACTTCAAGTTGTTGTAAAGAAGTGAGATTATTGGTTGTGTTTTTCCCTTTCTGCTTTTTGAGTTAAGAAACATTCTTCTTAACGAGTAATGGAATGGATGGTTGGATTATCGTTGATGGGAAAGGACTTTGACATGTCAAGAGCTGGATGGAGCATGTTGAAAATGTGGTAGATTGTAACATCAAACTCCAAACTCACCAACCATGTTTGTAAGGTGAAGGTCTGACCCTACCAAAACCCTACCTCCAACGAACTTGCACAGTTTACTCTAAGTCAGACATCGCCTCTTGCTAAATTGATCATCCATAAGGGTTTAATTAAAGTTAATTTAAAGCAATAAAAAAAAGAAGATGATTGCATTGGCTTAATATAGGATTCAAACACTTCAACAATGGAACGTATAATGCTTCCAAAGTTTTCTTCTCTTTTCGCTTTGCTTTATGATAAGACAACAACTTTACAAAACATGGATTGTAGATCTTTTTAGTCTGGTAAAAAGGGGCTAAAGATCAAATGTTTTTATTACTCTATTCTTATCTAGTTCTATGAACATCTATCATTCATTCTCTCAGTCCTATTTATTGAATGGACTGTAATGACAAGATCATGTCACTATAAATTACCTTTTCAGGATACCATAAACTTTGTGAACACATGCTCAAAAATAAATTAGCTTCAACAAAAGTCTGATTCACCATGCCTCTGTTTCTCAAAGGAAAAGGAATGCCTTGACAAATGAGCACGCCTAATTGCTTCTAAAACACGGATATTTATACCAATCTCCTTCCGTACTTAGCCGCAGATTTTGTCATGTTGGAACTTGTGGACTCGACCCACATACTTGTACAACAGTCGAAGCCTAATTATCTTTTTTTTCTTTTCCTTTTGTCCTGAATGCTCAACTCAATACTGGAATGATCTAGCATTCAATTTCTCATAAACATATTTGAGTTTCTTTATCGTCAACGCTAAATCTTAAGGTAAGGAGACTGTAAGCCGGTGGCGAGATAATTTCCTCGTTTGAAATAAAAAAGCTAGAACTTTTAAAGACGTCGTTTCTTTCATTGAATTGGGAAATAATATTTGTTCATTGATGAAGCTATGTGGATAAGGAAATGCCTTTATGGTTGTGGATTGCTGAACCATGTGGAAAGTAAATGCATCTCCAATATTCTAAGTTCTCAAGGTGATACACCCCAGTCGAATTCTACAATTTTACTCGACATCCTCCGACTGTAGTTATTGTGTTTTGTTTTCCAGAGATGAGCAGACAACCTACTTAGTCTTTCTTTTTCACAGGCACAGAGGAAGCACAGTGATGATGCTTGGAATGCTACAACACAATTGCTTGTGGATAGCATGCACTTACCTCCAATTGCAGTGACCTCCAAATTAACTTGCAGTTTTCCCATTTTAGCTGCAGCTGAGCCAGAAATGCCTTCGCCCATGGTTCTTTGCTTTCTAATAAGCTCAGATCATACGGCACCGAGAAACTGTTGCAACATTTATTTGACAAGCATACAAATTTAAAGATGCTTCCAGTGATTGGAATAGAAAATGACAAGAAAAAGAAAACAGTAGATAACAATGCTGAAAGCCACATTTTAGTTACCACCTATAACACCTAATGCTCTCAAAGTCATCAGACTGTATTGTACTCCAAAACTTGTACCTTATACAGCCTATGCATGGGAACTATATCAGCAACCATTAACACCAATCCTAACAACCTCAGGATGGATTCAGCAGGTCGTCGGCCCACATAAAATATAAAGGAAGTTTTCCTTTCATATGGATTTCCGGCAAGCCATTACAACTCTATTTCTATTTATCCATGAGTGAATGTGTATTTGTTTCTGATTTCATGCATATAGCTTGCAGGTTTAACCACAAATCTCCGTGAAATTGATCTACACAATCTTCTCTTTTCTGATCTACTTATAGTAGGCAAACAATAACCAATAAAGACTGTGTCTCACAGGAGACTTTCTTAAAAGTTCTTTTTCAGTAAGGCATATTTAAGATTTATGCTATTGATGTTTGGCCTCTTGGGAATAATTTATATCTCTTCTTCTCAACCTTGATATGGGTGCTAGTAGGAATTTAATGTATTCAATAAGGTATGTGGCCAGAATTACCTGTCTTGACATTGTATACATTCTCCTTGCTAAATCTTATAGAGTTTACCTTCCAGATGATTGACTAAAGTTGAATGAATGAGGCATACCTCATTAGTTCTTCTTGCTGAGATTCTTTAATGGTTGGGACATTCCTACAAGGCATAATTTATAAGTAGATAAATATCAAAATCAGCCACTTAGAAGATATGTTTGGTGAGATGAGAGTAGTTGGACTAATCTCAGACATAAATTTCCCCAGTGGTCAAAGGAATATATCACTTTACTGGATGCTTCTAATTGCATCTACAGGCACAATAAAATTTTACAGGTCGATGAGATAATGCTGGCACAACTCACCGTCATAGATACCAAAATAAGGCAAAAGAAACTGACAAAAAGATTAAAGTGACCAAAGAAAATCAAGATGCATATGATAGGTCAAACAGGCTTCTAAACTTCATTTTATTGTTAAAAAGATGTTCTTCTTCAGATTGTACACAAGTCCAAATTCATCACAGAGAAGTATGAGGAAACACGAACCTGGAGACTAAGATTCTGAATATGTGAAGAGACTTGGTGGAAAGATTATATATCGCATCCTCAATGCGCTGCTTGCCAAACAGGTATACCACTGGGTACCCAAGAAGCCATCTGAAGGACATGAAATTCACCGACTTGTATAAAAGAATATGTAGACATTGTTACTATTGAAAACAAATCGGAACTCACTTTTGCAGGATTGCAATAAGAAGATATAAAAGTGAATGATGCAGTCAATAATTAACTGATAAACAGAACCATTAACTACAAACTCATCTTAATACATTAGCCACTTGTCATTGCAGACATCAATAACCTTCAAAATAAAGCAAAATGTTCTAAGATATCCATAGTAAGGAGTAACACATGCAGTTCTTCAATCAACATGTTAGATCTTAAGTAATCACCATATGAATCATAGGATTCCCCTAAAATTAAGTTTAAAAAAGCATTACTAAGGATTCTGATTTACCCATTTAAAGTTGGCACAGTGACTTGAGTTTCTTCCATGCAGCCACTAAGATCAATGAGTAGAGATGACTGAGAAGTAGTGGGCTTATTGGTAGAGATTTCAGATTTACCCTCCATATCTGTCAACTGACCAGGCAATGGATCACAGTTCAATCCATCTTGCAGGAAAAGCAACGAGAACAACTTCTGAAGTTTTACAAGTTCTATTGTTAAAGAGCCCTTTTCTCCTTGCGTGACCATCTGGATCAAACATGATATCGCATCTTTATTAATAAAAGTAAACACACAGGTTTTGCCTTAAATAATCTAGACTTAGCACGAAGTGTGACCAACCTTTGGAGGATCCTGTTCTAGGTCCACAAAAAGCATCTCCACTTCTAAGTTCATGCTTGAAGTAGCATAATCTGCAAGTCCTTTTATATGTATCAGATATATCATGTCGTCTATTACCATTACCCTTAGATTCTCAAAAACAGCTGACGCCTATCAAAATTATGTACAAAGATAAAAGTGATCAGGAACATGAACTTCCCAACATTAGAAAAACACAACAAGGGTGGGAACCAGTGAATTAATATGAAATCATGGATTACTGTGGATGAAAACTTTCAAACAAGATTAGGAGCATGTCCAAAATGTTGAAGACCTAAGGGATCTGTTTGGAATAAAAACCGACTGTTTTATGGGGAATTTTTTGACCAGGCCAAGGAAGAAGGAAATTTGATCATGATATATGACAAGCATTTTAGTTCTCATGGAATGGAAGCAAGTTCAAGGTGATCACTGGAAAAGGTTGTTCATATTATTAGCAAGAATTACCAGCCAACAGCAGTACAAACTAAACTTTAGAAAGTAACCATGATGACAACTGAGAAGATAGCAACACATAAAATATAGAGAAAGAGCCTACATGGGTTTAAATCTTTCTTTGCATTTCTGAAGGGAAGCATATGAAATCATCATTTCTTTACTGCCTTTGTTTTCACACTAATGACAGATATGTAAGTTTCGTATACCTTCCTACAGAACAATGCACAAAGGAAAAATCCAAATGTCCCAGAACTTGAAAAGAAGTGGCAGCTAATTTCCTAAAACTTGTTAAGTATAAGGAATGAAACAAGGATTCCATGCAATGAAGAAATTTTGATATAGCATGCAATGACGCAGAATCCAGTATAGCAGACAATATGCTTACATGCATTCCAAAGCAATGGAACTAACCAAACAAACTGAAAACAGAATATATACAGCACCGATTAACAAAGAAGTAAAAACTGTGGTAGACAGCATGAACAGGAAGCTCAAAAAGCTGAAGGATATATCATGTCGTCTTCTAAGTTCATGCTTGAAGTAGATAATCTGCAAGTCCTTTTATATGTATCAGATATATCATGTCGTCTACTACCATTACCCTTAGATTCTCAAAAAGCTGAAGGATTGTGAACTAAGAGAATACTATGACTGGAATGTCAACTAAAATCAACATGGAGCAAGACCTGTTGACAAGATTTAAGAAGTGCACACAAATGATCCTGCAGTTCAGGCATCTTCCCTCCATAGTCAATCATTACAACAGGCCTCATTCCCGCACACAAAGCTAGTACATCTGTTCACAGCTTTCAAGAAAGATATAGAACCATCACAAACTATAAAAACCAAATCAATTATGAATAAAGACATCAGATATAGTGTTTATATACATTTATCAACATTTCCATAACCAAATAAAACCCAGATAGAAAACCCAATCCGGAGTTCAAAAAGGCCAGAGACGAGAACCTGTTTCTAGTCGACGTTTGGAAGGAGATTTTAGACGCCATTTGATATGGAAGAGAGAAGAATTCAACACTTTAAGCGTTTCTTCTGCCATCTCCATCAGGCTGAGTCCAAACCTCACCACTGTTTCGCCAATAATTTGCCTCTTCGCAATCGAACAAACAGTTCTTGAACGCTACACTTCAATTTTGGGAACATGTCTTTGCCACATCCATATATTTAATCAGGGCCGTGCTTACGGTTTTATAGGCCGGAGCGAAATAAAAAGAAAAGATCCTAATAAATCACAATATACAAATATATAAATTTAAAATTTACTTATTTGTAAGAAACATAAATGACTTAATTTATAATATTAACTAATAATATCTTATTATTAACAATAAAATAATTAAAAATAGTAACAGTAACGACAAAATAGTAATAACAGCAATCAAACAACAATATCAGATTGCAAAACACTAAGAAAATTACACTAACAAATACACGGAGGATCATGATTTATGAAAAAATTTCTCCGTACATTTTTATATGCAAAATCATTAATAATATTATCAAAATCAATAATGTCCAACATATCCTTCTCAATACATAACATAGCTAAACTATTCAATCTTTCTTGTGACATTGATGATCTCAAGTAAGTTTTTAATAATTTTAACTTTGAAAAACTTCTCTCAGCTGATGCTACAGTTACAGGTATAGTCAATAGAATTCGATAAGCAATTAAAACATTTGGATAACAATCTACAGCTTTAACAAATTCTAAAATTTCAACTGATGACATTAACTCATTTGACAAAGTCATTTGCAATACTTTTAATTTAGAAAAAAGATCATCTAAATCTACATCTGAAATATTATCATAAGAAAAAGTCGTCATAACATTAGTGCAATATTCTCTTAATTCGTTATCATCTAATGACCTCAACTTCTTTGAATCAAATAAGAATTCAAAAATATTATTAAATGTCGTTAATTGTTCAAATCTATTCTTTAACGAAGTAATTGTCATATCCACAACAATTAGAAAGTAATTAATTCTGAAAGAATCCTCAGCTGATTGTATTTCTCCATTATGGTTAATTTCATCAATTTGTCTTTTCCTAATAATATAACGTCTCGTTGGAAATATAGGCTCTATATTCATCTCAAGCGCAAGACTTTTGGCAATATTCATACTAGAGCTAAACCCTTCATCTCTATATTTCTCAAAAAATACCATCACATCTTCTAATTGCTTTATGGTAGCATTAATGCAC
>JANQAP020000127.1:2258909-2271058 GCA_026874005.2 Erythroxylum coriaceum
TCCCATTGTGCTACCTCTATTTTCTTCCTCACTCTAGGACAAATCTCATCTGTGCACTTCATCATCATATCCCTTTTTTCATATATCCAAGTCATTAAAGAAACTCGAACGTCTTCTAACATACTGATCAAGCTTTTGGTACGAGCTTCACAAATGAATCTATTAAACATCTTTGAAATATTGTTATGTACTATTTCACACTTCGGTCTTATGCTCACAAAGGCCTTCACAAATGTCTCCGGATTCCTATTTTTAAAATCCTCATAAGCCTTCACTGTCAAACTCTTCAACTCCTCCATTACCTCATCAAAACCAACTTGTGTTATGCAATTCACCGCTTTCCAAAACAAAGTCATATACGTGTGCCCTTTATGAACACTAAACCAGTTTGCATACACATGACGAACACATTTTCTGTGTTCAGCTTCTGGAAACAAGTTCTTTAATGCTTCCACTAAACCTTGTAGAACAAATAGTTACATAAATTAATTAAGTGTTGATCATATAAATAAATGAACATAAGATATATGGATATTTAAAGTTTACCTTTTACTGATCGCTTACGAAATTCTATGGATTTCCACTTATGTGGAGATCTTTAGCAAGAATGCTCAAAAACCAATTCCATGATTGGTAGTTTTCTCCCTCAACTACAGCCCAACATATAGGAAACATTTGATTGTTTCCATCACGACCAACAGCAGATAATAATGCACCACCAAGGAAAGTCTTCAAAAAACATCCATCTAACCCAATAATCTTCTTACATCCACCAAGAAAATCATACTTCAAAGCACTGAAACTCACATAAAATCTTTTGAACATTGGTCTCCCAGCTTGTTCATCAAAATCACATTCAATAATAAACTTTCCATCTTATCAGCTCGCATTAACTCATGTCCATAAGACCATAACTTTGTATAATGACCTTCCGTTGATCCCTGAAGCACAGTAATTGCTTCTTACTTAGCCATATAACATTGAATTTTAGTGACTTGTAGTGCATATTTTGATTGAAGATCATCCATCATTTCACTAATAGGCCAATCGGGTTTCTCTTGAACTTGTGTATGAATTCATTCGCAATCTATTTCCAACTAGCTTGGTTATTCCTCTGCACTTTACTGCAGGTATGAATATTTTGGACTCTCTTCACAACAGCATATACCCGAAAAGGACAATGTGCATCACAAACTGCTTACATTCGTACACCAAATCTCACCATTGAAACATTATACCCATTTGTAATTGCATATTTCCTTATAGCTTCCCTCAACTGCTTCTCGTCCTTGAACTTTATTCCAATTTCAAACTTAAAATTTCTCATTTCAACTTTTGGATTAAAACTAATGTATTTCTTCTTTGATATCGATGCTTCATCATTTCTAGGAACTGGTGATTGAATTTCATCATCACTATCATCATAATCACTATTTACACAATGCGAACTTCTTTCTGCTCTTCTAGAATCATTTGAATGATCACCAACTTCATTGAAATTGTTTTCACTTCCAATGACACCATTGACAACATTTTCGAATTCCAACCCACTTTGCAAAGTCTTCGCACACCTCCTCTTATTTGTTCTAGCATTAACATATTCTTCATCATTAGTTCCAAAAAACTCCTCATCAACTACATCATCACCATAATCATTATCCTACATAACAGTGAAGTCCTCATCTTGCTCCAATTCAACTTGGAACAACCCCTTATCTTGCTCTAATTCATCATCAGAATTTGACCCTTTACCATCTGTCCCAGGATTCTCATAACCATGACCATAGTATATTTGAACATTCTAACAATTCAATTCTTCCATTTTCTTTAGCATATCCAACATATCCCCGTCATGCATTAAGCCTAACTCCATCAAGCTTCTAATGGACCCATGTGGAAATTTATAAAACATAAAGATTACTCTATGTCCTTTATCTTTAGAAATCCCTTTTAGAACTAGCATGCTTAGTTCATCAATACCCATATTCTTTTTTCTTTTAATCTTACCCCCAACATATTTAACTTCCTGCCTTTCCAACACTCCACCATAATGAAATTCAAAATTGACCGACATCTGTAAAGGCAAACTGTGACTAAATACAAAATGATAAATATTAGAAGAAGAAAAAAAGAAGCAATAATTAAGATAAGCAACAACTAAGAAGAAAAAAAGAAGCAACAACTAAGATGATTCACTTCTATCCCATTAACTAATAGTGCACAAAAATAGGTTAGTATGATTGCATCAAAATAATACAAACTGAAATGTTGGAAAGGCACCAGAAATATACCTTTACAAATTTCCTGAAGTTTTTTCACAATACTTCACAACTCCACCTACTGAAACAATCATAAGTAAGTCATTTTGAGGATGTACCACATAAAAAAAATAATGTATCCAAAATATACAAATAAGAAACTACACTCAAAAATTTAAGACAAACAAAATGGAATGCATTCATTAATTACCAAATAGAAATCATATTTTTCATTAATTACCAAATGGAATGCATTCAATAATTAGCAAATAGAATGCAAGTTGAACCCAATATTAAATATTAAAGCATAAAACAAGCCAAATAGAAATCATATTTTTTAGTAATTACCAAGATGTATATATTTTGCATGCAACGCAAAACAAAGTATGAATCGACCATCGTGCATTCAGTTACTCTGATTTTTTTATTCCACTTGCATTTCATACTGAAAACCAAGTGTAAGAGTATTCAAGGTTTTCACTGTTCAATTTGCTATGTACACATATAAGTCAATCCTCCCTTTCAATAATAAACAAATCGTACCCTAGCATAATCCAATTTCCTAGAACCTTAGCATAATACAAGTCAATTTTCTAGAAGCACAAATCCAATTTGAAACATTAGTACAACAAAATTGGTGCTTTCGGAAACCTAGCACAATCCAATTTGAAACCTTAGTACAATAACACACTATTTCATACAAAAACCGAATCAGAGTGGAAAGAATAGTAAAGAGAGAGGATCAATCGTACCCTAGTCAGCGCTATAAGAGTTTAGCGATGAAATCCTCAGTTTTTACCTGACGGTGAAATCACTCTCTTATGAAGCACCTACGCACGAAATCACAGAGAGCGCTTATTGATCTGATAGAGCAAATAACTTTGCAATAGAAGAAGCACCAACGCACGAATTCACTCTCTTATGAACTTTGGAGATTTTAGGTTACAAATTAGGGATTTTAGAGTAAGAGTTTTAAATGTTGATTGACAGAGAAAAGATGGAGAAGAGAAGGAGAAGGAAGGAGATTTGATTTTAATTGAAACAACGTCGTTTTACTATCAAAGCTAAATGACATCATTTCGCTAATCTTCTCCTATACCAGTTGAGGAGTTTGATTAGTGAGGGGCATCGACACGTGGGCACAACGTAGATAATGGTAAGACTAACATCGGGTTAGAATTAAAAAAATTGAAAGTTTGGGCATTTTATTGCTACTTTTTAAAGCTTAGGCTATAATTGAAAAAATGAAGAAAGTTTAGGCTTTTTTAGTAATTAACCCTATATTTTTCAAAAAAAATCTTCCGATTATGGCAACGTGTTGACTAACCTTCCACCACTACATAATTTTTTAAAAAATGTATATGTTAATGATGTTTTCAACATTTTTGTCTCCCAAATCTTGGAGTTCCTTACTAATTTATGAGCCCAAAAATTTTCTAAATAATCTAGTTGACTTCTAAAAATCATAACAATTGGGTTTTTTAATCTTTGCGTCAAATTTTACTATGGCTATCAACAATTTCTCCTCAACTATGTTTGGTTAGATAAAAAATATATATGATATTGAAAACTTTTTAGATTTCCAAAAAAATAAGTGTAAGGTTGTTGATCAAAATCTCATATGTGGACTAGTGGTTTTCAAGAACCAAGAAGAATTTAGCTAAAAGAAGAGGCCTTAAAACATTGTTAGGACAACTTTTATATAGCCTTTAGCCAAAAAGAATCCTTGATTGAAAGGGAATATTGGGCATAATGGTTATATCAAGGCTCTTTCATGTTTAAAACTCTTATCTCCCCACTCCTTATGAAATTTAAAAGATTTGCTCCTTTTCAATTTCAAATTCTTGCTACTCCTTTAGGGTTTGGTCATTTTGCTATAAATTCCCCTCATTCTTAACCATTTACTAGCTTAAACTCTAAGCAATATTTGTCCTCTCTACTAACTCCATGTTTTACTTCTTCTCTTCCTTGAAAATTCCTCTAAAACCCTATGAACTCTCCCTTTATTATGGCTACTAAACATCATGCATCTTCTTCATCATCTACTAACTTTACCAAGTTGAATACTATAAATATATGCCTTCAACTGCTCTTTGTTTTTTATTCAAATATTCTATTGATTTTTTAAAAAATTTTACTCTCCATGTAGGCTATAAAACTTAAGGTAGTATATATTTTTTGCCAAACCTCTCCCAACTTTTATTAAAATAAGGTAGAAAGTTTTGAACAAAACACTTTTCTGAACTTCCTTTTAATTTTTTTCATCAAAATTTCCTTTTTATAACATTCGAGGGGAAATTCCACACTTTGATCACAAACAGGGATTATATTTGACGATTAGAGTCCCTTCGTTAACTGGATATCCTCAAAGATCTCTCCTATGCCTAGGAGAGGTAAGTAGATTGAACTTTTCACTAGAATTTTCCTTGTCACAAACCCCAAAATCTTTGAAACTATGGCCTAAGAATGTGGAATAATGGGTTAAATGGATAAATAAACTATACCCCTCTTACCATTTTGCTTGGAAAAGGCAAGGACTTCTTTAATTGATAGTTCTATCTAGGAACTTGCTAAAGTACCATCCCAATTTAATATCTACTACCCTGAAATTCTATAGTTCCTCTTGCAATTTTTTATTTTTCCTTTTGTTCATGCCTCTATCTCTTTTAAAGATGTTTTCTTTTTACTGCTTACCTATTATTAGAGATTATTTTGTTTGTTTGGTTGAGGAAAGTTATGGTTTAGACTTTAATGCCTCCATATTCTTCTTACTCTGATATGATCAATACTTATACTTCTTCTAAGAATTCTATCTCTAAATAAGAGCATAATAAGTTTATTTAGGTTTTGTTGAATCAATTTTCTCTTTTGCTAATTAAACAATAAATTGAGTTTAGAATTCTTCCCTTTTGCAGAGCAATAACCTCTGGTAATTTTTTTTCTTTAGGTTATATTTTTCTATGGTTCATTTATAGGAATCTATAAAGGTACTTGTCCAATCTCCCCCTTTAAAGGCTCAATTTAAGTGTATGCTCTGTCCAACTTTGGACACTCACCTATTTTCCAAAGCCTAAAGACAAAGAAGGCCTTCCTTTTATAAACCTCAGATTCCCAGATTTTTTTGATCTCCATCTTTCAATAAGCATGTGTAGTAAATCCACCAAGTATATTCTCAGTGTTCAGTTGTCTTTAAAGTCTAGGTCAATGGATCAACTCAACCCTTTTGAAAGCTTCTTTAAAAGACCTTGTTAGTTGAAATTTTTTAAGCCTTTTAACTCGTCTTACTTTACTATTCATTAGAAATTCTTCCTTTTTTACACCAATATTAGAGTTCTTGTAGTGGGTGGTGACAAGCTTTGAAGCTTGGTCCTTCTATTATGAAGAAACTGCCCCTATAGATGAGCCTTCTTCACCCCCGAGAATTTTGTGGAAGGCATCAATGATGCTACCTCATTCTTTTCTAACTTCTTTTATTTTATTCTCAAATTTATACCTTTAATTTTCTTTCATAAATGATCAAACATCAGACCTACCACTACCTACCCTTTCCTATGGGGCAGAATCTGACAAAGTTAAAAGTTCCCCCAAACTAAAGAAAACAAAAGTTACTTCACTAGAGGTTAAGCAGGAAATCTCTTCATATTTAAAAAAGTTCTTTAAACGTTTGACAATTTGTTTTATATCTAGTAGGTAAAAAACATTTGGATAACTACAGTGACTTTTAAAGAAGCCTTTGATCTAAGCTTATTTGTTTCACTTGACACCTCTTCCAATGTTATGCCATCAATTAATTTTGAGGAGCTTACAAGAGTCAAGGAGTCCCTATAGCTCATTGTGCAAAATATTGATTATGTGATCTAGTTATCTGTTGTTGGAGGACTCATGAGCAAAAGTATTCTCCTTTTTTGAGAAATCCTACCATGACTAAGTTGTATACTATAAGAAACTAAGCCTTTCATGAAGTGTGGAGAGGATTATAAAAGGAAGAAGCCAAAGGTAAAACATCTCTT
The DNA here is from genome assembly GCA_026874005.2 of Erythroxylum coriaceum. NCBI lineage: Eukaryota > Viridiplantae > Streptophyta > Magnoliopsida > Malpighiales > Erythroxylaceae > Erythroxylum > Erythroxylum coriaceum. The sequence continues at coordinate 2,265,178 of JANQAP020000127.1, forward strand.
AGCACAAACTTAAGATCTAAAGAAAGAATTCGACTTCTTAGAGGATCAAGTTGTTGAACATAAAAGAGCTATTAAACTTATTAGGTAAAAGCAAGAGACTCTAATAAGACAAAAGGTAACTTAATCAGGAATGCAACGAGGTCAAGTAAGCAGCTAAAGAGCTGGGAAATTCATTGATGCTGTAAAAGGAAGAAGTCAACCTTTGAAAACAGTAAGTCCAATAAACTAAAGATCATATTTCTACATTAACAATGGGGTGACATCTGGTCCTTCAACCTGGGCCAACTTTGAATTCTTTACACCATTTATGAACAATTTATTGGCCCTAAATTGGCTTATTGAATTTTTTATTTTTATTTCCCTTAAAACAATCACCGCTTAAACAATTATTTTGGTTTTTGTTTTTGGAGAACATTATTCTTGTTATTTTATACTTGATCTCTCATATAGAGTAGGCATATAAGGTTTCAAATATCTGACCTTATTAAAATATTTATGAGTTCTGCCTTTTAGGCTAGATGGCCATTAGGTGTTACTTTCCAGAATCCTATGAACCTAAATAGCCCTTCCCAATTAGGGGACATTTTTCCTACTCTCTGTCATTCGTTTTAGGTGGCAAAATCACCTCCCACACCAAATGACCCTTTTGGAATTCTTGTTTATGAACTCTTTTATTGTAAACCTTTACTAACTTTTCTTTTAACATAATCGTGTTATTCAAAACCTAGAGATGAACTTCATCTAAATCCTCTAATTCCATAATCATCGCATTAAAATTCTCAAATGTCTTTAAATCGTTATGTTTAACCACTCTTAAATATGAGATTACTACTTCCATAGGGAAAACAATATTGTGTCCATAGGTCAGGGTAAAAGGAGTGACTCCTGTAACAGTGTGCTTAGAAGTCCAATATACGTATAACATCCAAATAAATCCAATGCATATCTCTCCTTTAACATCTTCTCCAAGATTCCAATGAATACTTTATTCGATACTTCGACTTGTCCATTATTCGATACTTTATGGGTTGAGCCACCACCCATTTAGTAATATAGTCCATTATCAACAAAATAAATTTATGAAATTTAGAGGAAAATGGGTATATTTTTTCAATCAAATCAGCCCTAAGTTGTCATTGCTTAATTATATAGTGTAACTCAATGGCTAGAATTTGTTGTATTCTTCCATACTTTTAATATTGTTAGCACCCTTTTACAGAATCCTTTAATATGAAGGTCAACAATAACCATGATGTTTAATGAGCCATCATGTTAATTCCATACTGATGAGCCCCACATACTCCTTTATAAACCTGCTTTATCACAGTTAATGCCTCAAGCATCCCAAGACATCTTAAAAGCAGTTGTACCTCACTAAAATAAAACTTCCTCAATCAATATAAAGTTGGTGCTTGCAATTTAATTCTATAAGGCACCTTCTTACCAAGGTTTTTTAAAAAAGTTTTTAATATCATCAATCCAATACTGGGCAACTTCTTTATTAATGTTGAAAACCTCTAAGAAAATCCCCCTTTTATAGATAGACTGATGAGACTTTCGTTATATAATGACACATTTATGAACAAACTCCTTAGACATCTTTAATCTAGAGGTAGTTTGAGAAAGTTCATTTGCCTCTCAATTCTCTTGTCGTGGAATATGTTGGAATTTAACCACATCAAGGAATTTTAATAATTGAACGACAATAGTATAATAGGGCTATAAAGTTAAACTCATGCACTTATACTCCCATGCTATATAACGTAATACCAGCTAAGAATCTCTTATAATAAGGACTTTTTTAGCTCTAAAAGTTTCAGCCCAGTTATTAAGTCCTTATATTTAACTTGGTTGTTATTACATGAGAAATCTATATTGAAATAAAGAATAGTTTTTGTTCCATTTGGTGAAGTAATGACTATTCCAACACCAATCGATTTATGTGTATCATAACCATCAAATTTCAACTCCCCAGGCTTCCTTTTGCAAATAACTACTGAATGCTCCATATCCTATTAGACTTCCATCTTTGGGTAGCTTGTTAAGAAGTCAGCAATGCTAACCTTTTACTGACTTATTAAGAAAATAAACTAGATTAAAATCTTTAAATGTCATTAGCCACTTTCTAATATTCCTTGAAATGACTATTTTATTCAGTATATATTTCATCAAATCAATTTATGAAACCACACAAACACAATTTTGAAGCCAATGATGACATAATTTTGAGCAGGCAAATATAGCACCAAGCATAACTCCATAATAAGTATGTACTTCCTTTTTATTAGCATCATAGTTTTACTTAAGTAATAAATAGTACTCTCCCTCATTATTTTAGGCTAGTAAGCTCCCTATAGATTCTTATGCGATAGAAATATAATTGTAAAGGTATTCCCTTTCGAGGTGGCATTTAAGCTAGAGACTTAATCATATATTCCTTGATTTTACCAAATGTCACTTGATGCCTTTCTTCCTAATAGAATTCCTAAAAAATTTTCAACTTTAAGAAATATGAGATTTTTTTCATTTTACTAGCCAAATTAGTGATAGATATTTTAACATAATTTACTTAGCCTAAAAACCTTTAAAGTTTTATTTTGTTTTGAGGTGGTTTTACTTTAAGAATCACCATTGCCTTATTTTTCTATAATTCAGTCCCTCTTTGATGGACCAAGAAACCCAAAAAGTTTCCTGCTTTTACTCTAAAAGCGCACTTCAAATGCACTTCTACCAACTTTCTCTTTATTCTTAACATTTTGTTATAATCTCAGTCAAAACAATCTTTAAATTCTTTCAAAAGTTCAATTAATATAACTCTTATTTTTGGATTAAGACTTTTACTAACAAACATACTCTAAAGTTCTCCTGAATTAGTCAAATTTATTTTTGCAAGATTTTGACTCCCAAAATCATCTATTTTTATAGGAGCATATTTCAAACCTTCAAATTGACCCTCATCTGTTATCATGAATTCTTCCTCCTTAAAATTCAGCTGAACATTCTTGCATCCGCCTAATTCTTCAAATTCTCCATAATTTGTTGTATCTAGAATTTGACTTCTATGGCCACAGCTATCACAACTTTTCTCAAACAACACAAGTTTTAGGGATATTAGCCTTAGCCACTGTCGAGTAATATAAACTTGTTTTATAAAATAATTACCTACTGAACTACTTTTCCTATGTCCTTCTTCCTTAAGAAGTTCTTCATATTCATACACTTTTACTGCCAATTCATAAACATCACAGAATTCTATACCTTGGAATTTTTTTTAAAGTTCAATATTAAGGCTCCTCTGAGCTATCTTCACATATTTAGTCTCCAAGAGTGCAATTAGACATTGATTCTTCATTCTCTTAAACTGAGTGATGAACATGTCTGCATTCTTGTCACTTTTCTTAGTACCTCTATATAGTTCGGGTTTATTGACTTTAGGTTCAATCCAAAAAAATTAAGTATGAGACAGTATTTCCATTTACATCGAAGAAAGGGCAAAATTCTAGGGCAATAAAGTATATCAGGAGAAATTTGTACTTGTTAAGGAGTTTGGAAACAACCTAAGCTTAAAACTATTGAATTTTTTGTAATTAGCCAATTTATGACACTAAATAGTAAATATGGCAATGTGTTCGATGGTTGACTGGCTATCTTCACTAGAAAGCAAAGTAAACTCAAGAATTTTATAGCCATAGGGATAAGGGTTATCATGTCAATATGCTCCGGATAAGGCTTATGCAATTATGGGCCCCCAAACTATCTCAAATTAGGCTCATACAGTTATTGAATGGCTTACCTCATTTAAGAGAAGCAACGAAAAACATAATTATTGTATAATTCGGTCTATTAGTTTCTACTTCAAAACCAAGTCCCTGTCTTCTAGGAGCTTGAGGCCTGATAACATGTCAGCCATTTCTAGGATTAATATGCAAAGGTGTAACATAAATATCCTCTCTTTTAGGAGGAACATATCTCTCTTCCACATAGGAAGAAGCTGGAGGATGACTACATTCAAAAACTTCCATCATATTGGTTGTAAGTTGCCCAAGAGCCTTTCATAAATCTATCTTGCTATAGACAGAGAATTCTACCCACCGATTTGTACCAAATTGGCAAAATGTTTTTTGCATCTCCTCTGTCAACATTTTGATTACTTTAGCTATAAAGGCTCAATTGGACTTCAATTCTAAAGTATCATTTGCATAAATAACATCATTACTTATTAATAGTTATAATGATTTTAGATTCTCACGAATTGCATACTTAGTTAAAGGCAATATTGCTTTCTCCAAAATTAGGAATGTCAATGGGCTAGGTCGGGTCGTTTTTAACGTTACGATCAGGCCACGGGCTGGTCCGCACTTGACCCTACCTCGACTAGTGGCCCGGTCAGGCCGAACAATTTTGACCCATGGCCCAATCAACCCGAGTCAAAATCAGGCTGGGTTGAGCGGGCCGGGTCAAAATTGACATTCCTAATAAAAATTTCTATCATTTAAGATACAAAACCTTCATTCCCAACTGTAGTAGGGCCTTCTTACCCCAGTGCTAGAGCACAAAAACTTATTTTCCATTCCTTGTACACGATATTGCCAAATTGTTGATCACTTTTACAATCAACCTATAATTCAAGCATATCAGGAAGGAATTATCCCACAATTGCCTCTGACTTCTAATTAACTATATAAATGGGTTTTGGAAAAATTAGATAATAGAATCCTAATTTACTAAAATTCTAAAGAGTGTTCAAATGTAAAATTTAAGTTGAAAAGAATAATTTTATTTAAGTAAAAAATGAGTACAAAGTGAAAAAAAATTTGAAATAATGATAGGATTTTTGTTTGAATAGTCTGATTTTTCTTGTCCCGCTAGTGTACTTATACATCTCTCCCAACTTCAACCACCTTAATCAGTTTTTTTGTAACTACTCAACCTCCAACTATCTACTAATTAGGGTCATGTCCTCACACTACATATTGTTTTAAAAAGTACATGTTAATCATGTTTTCAACTGTTATAACTCCCAAATCCTGGACTTCCTTACTAATTTCGATACCCTAGAATTTTCTAAGTAATCTAGCTAATTTTTAAAAATCCTAACAACTAGGTTTTTTCATCTTTAGGTCAAATGTGTCGTGCCGAGTTTTACTCAAGCTATTAATTCTAATAAGTTAATTAACATCATATTAATGATAGTTCAAATTCCTAACCCTAAAAAATTAGAAACCCCTAACCCTAAAATTCGAAAACCCTAACTAGTTATTCTCTTAAATCACGCTCCTCCCACCAACTTCAAGAGAAAAAGGTCGACTGTACCGAGAAGATGCTTTGAGGTGGATGTTTCATGTCTCTGAGAGAAGCTGCTTTCTTCCTCAAAGATACGTGCCACTTATCCTCTGCAGTAATCTACATAGTTACAGTAGAGATCTATAGTGGCACAACGCCGTTGTTTCCAGCATTGAAGAAGTTCTTACTATGTAACATGGACAGTCTAAAAAAGTGTTACACCGATAGTAAGGAAATGTATTTTCTTGCCTTAATAAGCTATACATTCTTCATTGTCGGTAGAGAAAAATGATTTCAACCATTCATCGTCAGTTCTTTATCTGATGGATTTCATGCCTTTACTTCTCCTAAAGATTTAAGGATAGATTATTGTTGCAGTTCGAGTCTTTAATACCTTATCTTAAGAGATTAAGCATAAAAGGTTGGATAAATCCTGCAAATCTATCACAGTTTTGGGGGTTAAAGATTTCTGAATTTTAAGGTTAAGGATTTAAATTAACATTAACCTGATATTAATTAACTTACAACTAATTAGCACTAGTTATAATTAGTAATTTAAAATTTTTAAATCAAACACATGAAATTCACACTGCCACAT
>JANQAP020000127.1:2279105-2299270 GCA_026874005.2 Erythroxylum coriaceum
AGGTAACGATAAGATAATCGATATATATACTCTAAAATGAGTTTTATTTCTCGAAATTGACAAAATGTTCAATGTTTATGTCCAAAGTCTGTCCTTTCATGATGTTAGAAACAAACATATACACATCACCTTGAATGAGACAAAAACGATCACCAATTAGTCCCCTTCCTCTCCATTGTTTTCATTTGAAACTAAAAAACCAGAAGTTAGAGTCGAGAACTAACTGATGATATTTGTGAGAAAGGAACAAATCCCCGCAGGCCCTCTACTTGAGTAACCACTCCTCCTTTATTTGCACTTATAACCTATATATATTTCCATTTAAAACATTACAAGCAATAAAAGAGAACTTGTATGCTTCAAAGCAATAACTTGCACAATTACGCGTCAAAAACAAAAACTTGCACAGTTGTATAAATTGTAATATATAATTAGGAGTTACAATAATGAGAAACTGATAGCAAACCCAGGTATAAAAAAACAGAACAGCAAAAGGAAATTAGTGGCAGAAAACTATGCAAGAATCTTAACACTGAAATCTCCACTAAATGAGTCCGTAAGTGGACCAAACCCAAAGATATAAATGCTGAATTAATTCTCCCATCCCAAATGACTAATTCCTATAGGTATTTATAGGAGAAACACCTTAACTAAAAGACTACAATGAAGGAATTGAAATAACAGAATCATAAACGTGCAGAAACAAGTAAGCAACAGAAGACCATAAAAGCCTATAAACTAGGATAAGTGGAGATACTAAAACTGCCTATAACACTTAGAAAGAGTAGGAAACTCATTATCAAGTTGGTTAGGCTTCTTCCTTCTAGAATAAGTCAGCAAGTGTTTATCATTACTCCCCCCTTGAAATTTCGCCTTGTCCTCAAGGTGAAAATCTGGAAATTGAGTAGCCATCAGGTCATATTCTTCCCAGCTAGTTTCCTCACTTGGACGACTTTGCCATTGGATAAGGAGTTCAAGTGTATTCCCTAATTTTGAAGATACCCATTGATGAGACTGCACCTTCTCTGGTTGAAGTAGAAGTTCCCAATCTGTGTTGAGAGGTAAGAAGGTGGTGCAGTAGGTAATGGTTGGCCGAAAGCTGATCGGAGCAAGGAGACATGGAAAATGGGGTGTATGCGAGAAGAGGAAGGCAATTCCAACTCGTAAGCGACAGTCCCAATTTTTCGAATAACTTTGTAAGGACCAAAGAAGCGTGGAGCTGATTTAGTGCTTGGGATAAAGTGGCTAGCCTCGCTCAACACAGTGCAAGCCAACTGGAACAAGATGTTCTTAATTTTTTTCCTTAATGGCAAGCGTTACAAGCTTCAAGGGGTGCCTAGGAATAGCCCATGTGAAGTGGCCCTACGCAGCATGATCAAAGAAGGTGAAGAAAGTCAATCACTCCTTGCTGTACCACGAATTTTCCAGTCACTGTTGCATCAATTTGCGGCTGTATTTCAGGAACCAACCACTCTCCCCCCCTTTAGGGAGCACTCACATTCTATCCCTATGATTCCTTATGCGGCAGTACCAAATTTACGGCCTTATCGGTACCCTCATTCTCAAAAATCTGAGATTGAGAAGCAAGTGGCGTCACTCTTGCAACTAGGATTCATCTACCCTAGCACAAGTCCCTTTGCTAGTCCTGTGCTCCTGGTGCAAAAGAAAGACTCATCTTGGAGGATGTGTGTGGATTACCGCAAGCTCAACCAAATAACAATTCCAGATAAATACCCAATTCCCACTATTGATGAACTTCTTGATGAATTACATGGTTCACAGGTATTTTCTAAGATTGATTTACTCTCCGGATATCATCAAATTCGTGTACAGCCCGACGACATTCATAAGACAGCCTTTCGCACTCACAATAGTCATTATGAGTTCATGGTAATGCCCTTCAGCCTTACCAACGCACCTTCCACATTTCAAGCATCAAACCTTAACATTGGTCCCCTCATAAGGACCAACGTTCTCGTTGGTCACCGCCATGTTGGTCACGGCTGGCACTTTCAGGTCACCACTCTATGGGCTACCACTCCGAGATCCTTGTTGGTCACGGTCACGTTGGTCACGGCTGGCACTCCCAGGCCACCACTCCGTGGGCCACCACTCCAAGACCGGGCACTGATACTAATTGAAAAAGGATAAAAATCTTCAACCACCGTCAAGTCTGCCATTTTGAGTTCTACTTTCTTACATATAGAACAACATTTGATGATATCGCCGTTGCCGATTTGCACCCCAAATGAAGCTACCTCAAGGGTCGGTAATTATAGCTCTTGGACTAATGTAGAAGAGATGAAGTTGTGGGTTGACCCACTGCCTACCAAGATTAACACTTCCTTACTGTGAAGAATTCCTTGAAGTTTCATAGTAGCTGCCGAATTACGACCCAGAATAGCATGGAGAGAAATTTCTACCATACCTGTAGTGTCTTCAGCCTCCTCTGAATTTTCGCAAGCCTCCTCTCCCTCTGTTTCAGCGTCGGTCAGTTCCAATATAGAAAGAGAGTGCTGTTTGCAACGATGCCCAGGGAAAAAACGCTCTCCACAGCGAAAACAAAGTCTCTTATCTCTCTTATTTTGTCGCTCAAAATCTGCTGGCCGTTGGGTAGGGTGCGCAGCACTTGGGGCCGAGATAGCAGTTGGTGTGTTTGAAGAAAAAGCACGTGTCTGGGTTGAGAAACGGTTTTCTCGGCCTTTTTCAACGAGTGCAGTACCAGGTCGACCCGTTTAGGTTTGCTGGGTCCGTGGATAAGTGTAACGGGTAGTGTTAAGTTTAGTTTCAAACTCCAAAGCCAAGCTCACTGCCTTATACACGGTTCTTGGCTTATGTATGCGTACATCTGCTCTTAGTTCTTCTTTCAACCCACTCAAAAAAACCCCTAGCAAGCAGTGTTCGGGCGAATTCTTCACTCTCGCAGCCCTTCTCGCGAATTCTTGCCGATATTCTTAAATGGTTCCTGTCTGTTTGATGCAAAATAGGAATTCATTGGAATTTTGGAACTCTACAGGGCCGTAGTTTTCTTGCAAGGCTGCCACTAGCTCCTCCCAATAGAGTAAGGTACGTTCTGAATTTACCCAAGCGAATAAATCTAAAGCGTCCCCTTCTAAATACATGGCTGCCACATCCACCTTCATGTCTTCGGGTGTTTGATAATATCTGAAATACTTCTCTGCCTTCAATATCCAGCCTCTAGGGTCACCACCTTCGAATTTAGGAAATTCGATTTTGGTGTGTGGAGGTTTATGGGGACCACGGCTTCCCCAAGAATTCTCCCAATCATCTTCTTCTTCTCACCAATGTTCTTTGTTACGGTTAAAGCTCTCACCACCAGATTCATGACTTTTTCCCTTGTCACGAGTCGCCTTAAGTGCTGCCACCTCAGCTGTCAAAGCTGAAAGCTGTTGTCCAATAGCCTCCATAGGTGTTTCTTGGGTGGTTTTGTGTGTTTCAGGGTTTGCAGATGTGGAACAGGTGTCGACCATGGTGATGGGAAACCTGTCTCTGATACCAATTGATAAAGACTTTAGAAGAACCAACCTCAAAAGCTAGCTTGTGAGGGAGGAGAGCCCAAAGTCCTTATAAATCCCACATCAACTTTGTATTTAATCGATGTGGGATCTAAGTCTCATACCTTGCAATTGGATCAAACCTTAACATTGGTCCCCCCATAAGGACCAACGTTTTCGTTGGTCACGGCTGGCACTTCCAAGTCACCACTCTATGGGCTACCACTCCGAGATCCTTGTTGGTCACGGCCACGTTAGTCACGGCTGGCACTCCCAGGCCACCACTCCGTGGGCCATCACTCCAAGACCGGGCTCTGATACCAATTGATAGCAAACCCAGGTATAAAGAAACAAAACAGCAAAAGGAAATTAGTGGCAGAAAACTATGCAAGAATCTTAACACCGAAATCTCCACTAAATGAGTCCCCACTAAATGAGTCCGTAAGTGGACCAAACCCAAAGATATAAATGCTGAATTAATTCTCCAATCCCAAATGACTAATTCCTATAGGTATTTATAGGAGAAACACCTTAACTAAAAGACTACAATGAAGGAATTGAAATAACAGAATCATAAACGTGCAGAAACAACTAAGCAACAGAAGACCATAAAAGCCTATAAACTAGGATAAGTGGAGATACTGAAACTGCCCATAACACTTAGAAAGAGTAGGAAACTCATTATCAAGTTGGTTAGGCTTCTTCCTTCTAGAATAAGTCAGCAAGGGTTTATCAATACACCAAACAATATGAAGCCACACGTGTTTGAAGCTCTTCCCACCAAACATTCTTCTATAGGCGATTTCTTGCCCTCTACCACCGGTTCATAAGGATTCATCAATGATAGCCTCTAAGATAATGCTTTTACACACGCTTCATGCTCATGTAATTTCCTTCTTGCTAGCTAGAGACTTTTTTTTTCTGTTTCAACCGGTGAATTCCTTATTTTACATGTACATCGAAGACGTAGAGGATATTCAAGAAGAATTTGGAAATGATTTTCCTCAGCAATGTTTGATCTGGACGAAAAGATCAACTATGGAAATGAAGACCAACTTGTGTTTGAGTTCTTCGATGTCCTTTCTTTCCTTTGCCTCTTAAATAGTAAAGGAAAACTCTTATAAAACAAGTTAGAGGCTCTTACTTTCAAAGGTCTGATCAAGGTAGTCAGTAAATGTGAATTGTGAATCTACAGACAGCTAAACCAGAATCTAATGATTGACAGAAGTTCAGGAGACGTGAGAACAACGGAATACAGCACACAGAACTCAAAAGGAAACGCGTACAGAAAGTGAGAAATGAGATTACTTGGCATATATCACAAGGAGGCAATTTGTTGGAAAGACACTGAAGAAGAAGCCGCTGGTGCTTGCTTGCGAGCTTGTTTGCTGCATGCACTTCTATGTCACATTTCGCGCAAAGTGCAGCCTCATCAGCACAACAAATCACTGTAGCATGAGCTTTCTCACACACATCACACTGGATCTTCATCTTCCTTTAACAATATCCCCACTCCCTTCGCTTCTTCCAATAAATACCCACTTCCTTATAACTTCTCTACTGGCTGTAAAACCTCAAGGCAGATCCAAGATATGACTGAATGCAAATTGCCACCGTGAAAAAGATGCAAACTTGAAAATGTAAGAGATACCCACAAACTGAAATATCGTTGGCGATTCAATATGAATGGCAGGTGAGTAATTGAAAAGCCGAAAACTGTTCACGAAAGGTCAAACTAAAAACACTTAAAACAAAGCAGAAAGTGAAATGAAATATTGAGTTGAAAAGATGCGACACGGGAGAAAAGGGCAAGAGGACAAAGGTAGGGTAGTTAGCATTAGTGAAGATATGCACGGTTAAGATGGGTAAGTGTTTGGGTTGGGTCAATGTGGGAATGTGCCATGTGTGGGGAGAGAACAGAGGGATGAGTGATTGGCGGAGAATCTACTAGCTGGGTTGGGAAGATAAGGCTTTGGATTTTGTGGACCAATATCAACAACTCTGGAAGAAACAGCGAAGCACTGTGGGCCAAAGCAACCGCCCAATGTGTGGTTGTGGTGTCTTAGCAAGTAACATTTGGTGTCTGTCGTTTTATGTACTTGCTAAAAATATCTATAATTGAAATGCACTCTTAAATAAAATGTACGTTTCAAAATTTAATGAAATTTGAGAACATAATTATGCGTCACTAAGATCTTTTCAAAATCTGACGTAGCTGTTCTAGGAATTATAGGAAAGCTGAGCCATTTTCCAACCATAATATGCTTGCGTCGTGTAACGGATTAATTGTACTAGATATTTAATACTAGTACAGTAATTCTTAAAAGTTATTGGGGCACGTTGTTCAGTTTATAAGATAGGTGTAGAAGGTTACTGAAGGGTCACCCCATTAGGGGTTTTGAAGATGGTCACCTTACTTACTGCGAGATAAGGAGAGATTGAATTTGGTAGCTTTTCGACTCGTGCAGTCTGACCCCCTTCAGGTATTTTTCATTTATTTGCTGTTTGCTTTTTTTTCTGTAACCTACATTATTTGTATATTGTCTCATTTATATGTGGGTCCATTAGAAACAACATTTCTATTATATAGGGGTAAGGTTGCGTATTATGAGACTTTCCCAGACTCCGCTTCATTACGAGATTTTAGACTGGGTGATGATAACGATGATGATGAATATGCTTGCATCGTGTGGATAGTTATGTTGGTTACCAAAACCTAAGGTCTTTATGCTTTATTTGGTCATTATCATAGAAATTAAAGGCTGCCATTCTCCCCTAATCTCATAAAGGGCATACTGTCTGGGAGATCTTTGCTCAACTCTACGTGTATACACATTTCAGCACATCTCATTCTTCTCCTCTTGGCTGTTACTTTGTCCATACATATTGGTTTTTCCAATATATCTGGCTATTGAGTTAAGCCCCTTTGTAGACTAATAGAATATTAACTCAAAATGAGGATGTTTTCATATTTAATCCTTTCAAGGCTAATAGAAAGTTTCCAAACCTGCAAGAAAATGGGGAGGTTGTATATGTGCCATAGCTCATTATCCAGCACCCCATTTGCTTTTGAATCAGAGGACAAGTTGAAGAGAATATGATTCTCCTATGAAATTATAACCTGTAGTAGCCCTTGCCTTTCTAGGCCTCATGAGCTCATGCACTAATCACCAGGAATGGGGACCTTTTGCCAGTGAAGAAACCAACAAGTGTAGTGCTCTAACTCTTGGCTCCATCTTTGAGTATCTTGATGTCTAGTGAAACAATATTTCTACCATTGGAATTACTAGGAGACAATATTGTAATGAGGTATTATATACATGCCAACTCTTCAAATTACATTATTGTTAACGCGTGTTTCTTAAAAAAAAAGTCCTCAAATTCCAATCTTTTTTAACCAGATGCATAAGAATGCTAAGCTATTGCTTTAAGTTCTGTTGTTCTCAGGTCAGTCTATTCTAAGTTGTCTTATCTTGTAGCTTACTGTTTATATCTTGACTCTTGGTACGGACTAAATTTCTGAATCATGGTACTAATTCCTGAGATTGCATTTTAGGATAAATGCTGTGAATATCAATGCTTTAGTTAGAAAGAGTCAAATTACATCATTTTGATGATTTTTAAAAACTTCAAGTTTCGGGAAACTGGACTTTGGTGTTTTCTATCCTGAACTGCAATCAACATTCCCTTTTTGTACACTTCTTCATTTATTATGAGTGATGTGGTTTTGGAATACACAAATTCTCAATCCAAAATGCGTGCAGTTTACTTGTGGAATTACTGGAATTTGCTGAAACAAACGTAGTAATAATAGTAGAGGGATGAAATGAACAATTGTCATTAATACATAATTTGTATCAGCCGAAGTCCAAGACGCTGGCAGGGAGGAGTTTTTTAAAAATTATCTGATTGGGTTCAATCTATCAATCAAATTAGTTAATTACTAAATATATTTATGCCAAATAACTAAAATTTTTCAATCAGCCAAAAAAATGGCTGATAAGCTATTCATGAAATGGGGTGTTTGAGTATTTTGTGTGTATTTAATATATGGAGAGAGAGGATACTTGTACTACTGAACCCTCTTTTCCCATATCTTTTAACAGAATCTTGAAGCTTGCTTGTACACTTGAACATAATCAATGCTTTCCCGTGAGGACTCAAATTCTCTGTACTCCTTTTTCTGTGCCCCCATGTGTCAATAACATCTCAGCCATCTAATTTTTCTCTTTACTAATTATTATATGGTTAGATGTTGCTTGACAAGTGAGGGTTCCGGAAAAGTGGCCCAGAGGATTTGAGTCCTTCCTGTGACGGTTCACATTAACACACCGGAGTCTTTGTCTTTGTGCATAGTGTTTGGTTCAGTAAGAACCAGTTCCTTGCTCTGCATTTTTAGCACCAGTTCCTTGCTCTGCATTTTTAGCATTAGTGTTGATTTGTTGTGAAATATTTACTTGTTGCAACAGCACGAGATTTTCATCTTTGTGCGTGTGATAGTGGTGATAAAAGAATGTACATTAATGGAGATACCAGCATAGGTCCCATACTCTAAATAGTACCGTGCAAATTAACTTGAAGTACAGAATGGTCATGTTAAGAATTGGAGGGCTTGGGAGTTGGGACACAACTCATAGTCCAAACAACAAATTTGGTGCATTGTGATTCTGGCGGATAAAAATCATGTACATGAAACTGGTAAAAGAGGAATTTAAGGTTATTACATCAAAATTAAAAACGAAACAAATGTTGCAGAAGATGTCATGTTTCTTTTGAGTTATCTAGGACGGCTACCAAGCATTTAATTAGGATTAGGAGTCTGATAGACAATTACTTAAGGAAATCCAAAGCTCAGGTTCTTAGTCTCTAGATGGAAATTGACTCTACTGCTGTTTTCACAAAGACGTGAAGTGCAGAGACATGCAGATGTAGGAGTATTTCGGTCTCATGTACTGATGCAGTATATCATTAGGGACAATATCTTAAAATTTCAAGAGTTCAAGCTTATCAATGAAGTCACATTCCCACCAATGAAAGCTAAGAAAACACAGCAGATTCACACCGCGGAATTCAATGAAAAAGCATAAAGGCCTCACCTTTGAGTTGTGGTAGAGAAGAGAATGGCTACCCAGATATCAAATTTTGTAAAACGCTTGAGGTATGATCCGATAAAATTATTACCTTGTGTTGTTTTATTGTTTTAATATATTCAAAATGGATATCTATTGTGTCTGACGAGAAGCCAGACGAACAGAAGCAAGTTAATTTGGAATGGCAAATTAGGATCAATCCATGACAAATCTGCAACTTTTGATCTGTTATGAACTGCTCCACGTCTCTTGGGGATCCATCAACAACCATTCAACCTCATCATCCTTTCTTTTAAATCTAGACGGAAACAAACTTTTTACAGAAAAGGATACACTTTTTCTCGAATTTGTATGAACATCCTTCATAACCATCGGTCTTCCTGTATAACTGCAAGGTTTCTTGCTTCTGGAGAGTATTAAAGACAACACCTTTATCTACCTACCTATCTCTCTCTCTCTCTCTCTCTATATATATATCATATATTTGTGCATAAAGTTTATGCAACATACATACGTGTCCAGAAAGAAAAAACGATCTAATAAGATCAGCACGGAGCTTTGCTACGTCACTTACTAATCATCGTCGCATTCGACCATATCACCTTATTAGTTTTAACGATCAAACTCTGCCAAGTTCCTTCCCTTCACACTTCGTAGTTCTTTGATAATGTATAGACTCATCATTATCCCTTGCAAATCCTCTAAATCTCGGAGCTTTTCGATTCCCGTTTCCATCCACGACCATCTGTCCTGTTCAACAAGCAGAGTAACCGATGGATGTGTCTCGCGTTTCTGTGAGTCACCTTCTCACAGCTCGAATATTCCATGTAAAAGTCAAGTCCCAAAAAGTTCTTCGCTTTGTCAACATTTAGTTCCAATTCCGAGACTTTCCATATCTCAAGTTGGTTTTAACCGGATTTTGTCATCTGGGTATTCATCAAACTGTGCCAGCTCGGTTGATTTTAGAAGAACTGAGGGTTCCATTAGGAGTTTTTGCAGCGGACCGGTTAGGGAATCTATAGAATATGATGTTGTGATCGTTGGGGCTGGACCGGCTGGATTATCTGCTGCCATAAGGTTGAAGCAATTATGTCGTGAAAAGGGTGTAGATTTATCAGTGTGTGTAGTTGAGAAAGGTGCTGAAGTTGGTAGGTGTTTCTTATTGCTAATTCTCTGTATGTATTACATTGGATGGATGTCCTCAAGCATTGACATTTTAAACAAGTCCATTCACTGTTTTCTCTCTTTTGTGGCCTTAATACCTTTCCCTTTTCCACTGGGAACTTATATGTCCTTTGCATAAGAGGTTCATATCCATGGTGATTATAATGAAATCTCCAATTAAGTTTCAAGCTATTACACCTGTGCTTCGTAAGGAATTTTCTCTTAACATCCATATGTCACATTTATGTTCTTTTCAAATTTACGTGGCTCTCAATATGTAAGTAGTTCTTATAAGCATCTTCAAGTTTTTGTTCGTTGCTTGCTTTATTTCCCTTAGCTTTATTAAGTTCTAGAACCCAGGTTTGGATGCATTATTGTTGTTTGATAATCACTGTTCTTTGCATTACGGCCGTAGGTGCTCACATCTTATCTGGAAATGTGTTTGAACCCCGGGCTCTGAATGAACTTTTGCCGCAATGGAAGCAGGAAGAGGTGCTTTTAATAAGTTCCCACGAAAATTGTATTTTTGAGTCTTTGGTTCCACGGACAAAGTTTCCCTTGTTTTCCCTCAAGTGTATGGAATGAAATCCTTTCTCATATGACTCCTGTTCATTTTAATATTGAATTAAATTGGCTGCATTGATGGATTATGATTCTCGACAATAAACCTATGCCAGAAATTTCAGTCTTTGTAACAAGCTTTCTTTAGGGTTCATATACATTTATCATGCCCTGAATTTGAAAATTGCATTCGTTTTCCTTTTTTCACTCTAAGACTTTCTATGTGATCTATATATTCTAATACTGAAAAGAATCATATTCACAATGCAAAATCTCTAACCATATTGGACACGATAGAAAATTTCTGAAAAGATATGTAATGGATGTGTTGTTTATTTTGAAAAGTGAGTTCCCTGTGGCTATTTATTGGTGATGTGGGATCATGGAATGTAGGATTGACTACATAAAATTCTAATGCCATGTATCTCACTTTTAGTCTCACATATTACTTATCTCCAGGCACCGATCACTGTCCCTGTTTCTTCTGACAAGTTTTGGTTTCTTACAAAGAATCATGCCTTTTCACTTCCAAGCCCCTTCGACAATAAGGGGAACTATGTTATCAGGTAATTGTGGATTCTTGGCTCTGGAGTTCTAAAAATGCATTGTCTCGTCTGGATTTTGACAATGTAAGCTTGCAAACTTTGATCGTGCATTAAAATTTGCTCACCTCAAAATTTCATCTCTGCAAACCTCAAATTCTGCTTGGTAACTCAAGTTATAAGTGAGTTTCCTGTCATCAACTCACAATAAAATGCCAGTTTCCCATATGCAGTTATGTTAATATCTTAAAAATATCTTTGTGATTCTGTATTGGGCCTCAGGCTCCTTAAATTTCCTGAATTAGACAGCCACTGATATTTGTTTTAATAGCTGATCATCCTTGAATGCATTTGTTTTCTTAAGTTTGGGAAATATTGTATTTGCTTTAGTTTTTCCAGCTCGTTAGACGTGTCATTTTGCTCGTCATTCTCTCATCTGTATTATAGGTCTGCCTTCATTTTCAGTCTTGTTTTAATGGAATAAGTTGGTCGTTAGGAGAATCTTGCTGACATGAGAAAACTGCTGCTTGACTTCATATTTGCTCGTCTCGAATATGACACATCCTTTCCTTCTTCCTTTTCCCTCAATTTTCTTCCTTTTATTGTTTTTCCCTTCTTACTTTGTCAGTGACTGAGAAGGACTGTTTCTTCTGACTTTATCCCAAAAAAAAAAAAAAACAGTTTGAGTCAGTTAGTGCGATGGATGGGGGTAAAAGCTGAAGAATCTGGGGTGGAGATATATCCAGGATTTGCCGCCAGTGAGGTACTCTTTTTTGACTCTTTTTTCATATCTATTGTTCCATGTATGTGTTTAACAGTTATGGAATTTTGGCAGATACTGTGCAATACAAACAACACTGTCGAAGGCATTGCCACAAATGATATGGGAATTGCTAAAGATGGTTCTAAGAAGGAGAATTTTCAGTGTGGTGTAGAATTAAAAGGTAGGTCCCTCTGCCTCTTCTCTCTAGCGTGATTGTGTACCATGCACATTCTATCAATCATTTTAAGGTGTCAAACTTTGACCTAATCAAGCTTAATTCTGAATGTTCTAATTGTGCTATGATGCTAAATTTTATTATATCGGACCACTTAAAAACTACAGGTCGCATAACACTTTTAGCTGAAGGGTGCCGTGGATCATTATCAGAGGTTTGCAGTACAACTTTATAGCTGCAGCAGTGTTGGTTTCTGAGCTTGATGGTCAATGCAGGCTTATAATTTTTTTTTTCAGAAAATAATTAAAAAATACAGATTGAGGGAGAAGGTGCACGCACAGCATCAGACTTATGCTTTAGGAATTAAAGAGGTGACCAGCTTCAAAACAACTCTGCATTTTATTATCTTTTATATATGGAGATTTGGCCTGAAAGAACTTTAGTACGCTGATATATATCAAATAAACAAACCATATTTATTGCTTGTATAGCTAGCAGCTTTTGATCACTTCAACTAAGCATGGTTTTCTTATTGTATTATGTATACTAGTACGCTGATATATATCAAATAAACAAACCATATTTATTGCTTGTATAGCTAGCAGCTTTTGATCACTTCAACTAAGCATGGTTTTCTTATTGTATTATGTATACTATCTTATTGGTGTTTTTGTACAAAAATAATTTGTTATATGATTAAATTCACAATCAGACTTGCTGTTAAACTAAGATTCGTGGGACATTTTTTTGGTCGACTTTTTCAGGTGTGGGAAATTGATGAAAGTAAGCATAAAGCTGGTGCTGTGCTTCACACATTAGGTTGGCCCTTGGATCATAAAACATATGGAGGATCATTTCTGTACCACATGAAAGATAACCAGGTAATAATTCTACATTTTCATTATTATGACAATATTTGGATGCAAATTGTTATTGTTTGAGTTATTCATGGATCATCACAGTATGAGCTCAAAGCACATAATCACACCCACTGCTGTATGCTTAAAGTTGCTATAGTGAGTTTCAGTTTCAAGGCTATTTATTTCTAAGTATTGGCCATTTCCATCTAGGAGTTTTTGGTAAATATGCACTTATTCTTGAACCTTGATTTACATCGATTGCTTAAACATCATTAGACATATTTTCTTATTTTGATATCTTAGTTAGCGACTACTCATCAAAAAGTGGATGCCTCTGAATGCATGCTGCTCATCATTGTATTTCCTTTATTGGGTCTTTACAGGTTTCAATTGGCCTTGTCATAGCTCTGAATTATCACAATCCTTATTTGAATCCTTATGAAGAATTTCAGGTGATCTGGACCTTTCTCTTTTTAGCACTCTAAATTTTTCATTTCTGTTTGGGAGCATCAAATATCAACTGATCATGTGATTCAGTTGTGAACAAGGATAAGAGGGATCTTAGAGTTCAGATATAAGTAAAAACTGAAGTTCCCTCATTTATCATTTCTCTTTCTTTGTATTCCTAACTTTCCCAGTCTCAGTTCTGTTGATCACATAACCTGTAGTGTTGCCAGAACCACTGATGAGGGTTTTCTTCCAATTTTTGGTTCGATTGTTAGGTCAGAGCACAATCTATTGGTCATTTTGGTTATCAAACAGCTTGTAGCCCAATCTCCGATTTTTTTACAAATTAGACACTCATTTATCCCTAGCTTGTTCTAGAAGAGAGCCTTGCTATGAAGTACATGTGACAACAGCTGGTAAGTTTTGACGAAAATGAAAAGAAACTTAAGAAACGAAAGAGAAACTAAATGAGTGACTTTTCATTTTATGATGTTCAATTTTTTCATATTTAGCTTATCTATTGCTGGATATTGGTGGGGCTAGACAGAGATTGGCATGACTTTTTCTGGTGCTTCTTAAGTTAGTTCCATAGATTGAGGAATATCTTTGGAGTTATGTCCTTGACTCCGTGTAATAGCTGAAATTCACGAATCCAATCCCTAGCAATATTGATGATAGAGTTTGGTTGGGCAAGTTTGATAGCTCTTTTGGTTATTGACAATTCTTTTCTTTTATTACACTAAAGCATTTATATATTCACGCTATTTTCTTGGCTTCCAATTCTTCTCTCAAGCTTTTGAAATTTCATCCCACTTCCACTCATCTACTTCTGTTTTTAGAAATTTAAGCATCATCCTTCCATCAAACCACTTCTGGAGGGTGGGAATGTGGTCCAGTATGGGGCACGAACTCTAAATGAAGGTGGTATCCAGGTGCGTATTTAGTACTGTATGATAAATTGATTTTTTTTGTGGCTGAAGCATCTTATTTTATGATAATTGTCACCAACATACCAAAGGGATTGATTTGAATTTAACTATAAAATATCATACACATACAACACAAGTATGAATTTGATGATAGGTAAATTTCAGTCTATTCCATATCCAGTTTTCCCTGGAGGAGCGATTATTGGCTGCTCTGCTGGTTTCCTGAATGTACCAAAAATAAAAGGGACGCATACTGCAATGAAATCAGGTACATTCCACATGCTTACTGAATTGTGCTCATGCCATTGCCTCTCTAAAAACATGTCCTGAATCAACAAGATGAATCATCTTTGGAGTCATATGGTACAGCAATTTTTAATATGTCTATTTCCCTCAACTGACAGAATTTAGGAAACACAGAAATAAGCTTGATGGCATCATAGGTCCTGTATTTGAATTCTTATAGTGATTATAAACAACATTCATTTGCAGATAGTCTCGATGCATCTGGATCAACTATTTTAAGACAAAGCTGAAGTTTTCATTTAGATTCTGGCTTAGTTTATCAGTCATAAAAAATTAATATTGCATAATATTCACATAGGCTGCTTTAAGAAATGCTATTTTGTGGCATTTTGGACATTACTTATAACATTTCTTGTCAGAACTGCACATGTATCAAAGGAAATTGCTCTACAATCTTCAGTGAAAGCTATATTCAAATGTGTTTGAATGCCACAACCTTGTCCTTACTTTCAAGGTTTCTTCTGGGGAGTTGAGATTGATGTTCTGGATGTCATGACAATCTATAGTGTCATACTTCATGCTCATGAGATGCAGTGCAAAAATGCCCTGTTTCTGTAAGCAATAGATGTATATGATACTATTGGATAAGCAATAGTTTAATGGCCTTGACTTATAGTTTTCTGTTATTCTTTTCTATTTTCATGCTATATGCATGTGTGAAAAAGTGCACCATTTCTTCTATATGTTTTACTTTTAGAATTTAAGGATTCAAAGAAAATGGTTGATATTGCTAGATTTAACATGGCTATGGTTGGAATATCATTGCTATCTCCTGTTAATATGCAGCATGTGTTTCATCATTGGCTAACTTCAAAACCATATATGGCTGCTTAAGAAATGACTATAAAATGTTAATCATGATGCATACAATTTTATTTGTCCCTTGAGTGTATTACTAGCCTGAATGGTTTTTGTAGGAATGCTAGCTGCGGAAGCTACCTTTGCTACCCTTCATGAAGGTACAAATTTAGGATTGTATTGGGATACTTTAAGGAGTTCTTGGGTATGGGAAGAACTTCACAGAGCTCGTAACTACAGACCTGTAAGTGCCTTGTTGTCTTCTCTTCTTTATTAGATTTTGGTTAAGAAACAATAGGGATAAGTTCCGTGAGTTCTTCTTGTGATGTCCTATTGCATTCTAAGTAGCATTTTTGGTCTTGTAGGCTTTCAAATATGGTCTTATTCCTGGATTGGCTATAAGTGGTTTAGAACAGTAAGACCTCAATGTTACTGCTCTTTTCGTTGATTGTTTTCATTGTAGGGAGCTTGCTCCTTTTGCATGTAGTTATAGAGAATACTTCACTTGTCTGAATTTTGTGCTTACCAGCTATATACTAAGAGGGGGGTCCTCTTTCACACTGAAGCATGGGAGGCCTGATCATGAAGCAACAGATGTAAGTAGAAACTGCTTTAGGAAAAGATATTGTTGCAATTATGATACAAATCATACTGGTTCTTCAGCAGCAAGACAATTAAGATGGCAGCAATTAGTTTAAGTGCGTAAAACAGATCCAAAGTTATGGTTTACCAGCTATCTTATTATTTAAAACCCTCATTTCTGCCATATTGAACTTTTCCTAAATATGTGCACTGCTTTTACATTTAGGATTGATCTGTTTGCAATAATTTGTATTGTTGATGCCCATTGCCCTTCAATCAAACACCATACAGGAATCCCTCCCCTTTCTCTTATTGTATAAGTCTTAAGTAATTGTATTGAGGGACAAATGAAACAATTTACAAATGTTGATTGGAGAACTTTGTCCTTGCAGATTGCACAGTTTCACTCGCCAATTGAATATCCGAAGCCTGATGGAGTTTTTTCTTTTGATGTACCGACCTCTCTGCACAGGTATCTAGAGCAGCAACTCCTGCCTATGAAATTCATCATTCGAACTGTCTTAAATGGGGTTATCTATTAAACTATAATTTGTATAAGAAATGCCAATTCTTTGAGAATATATGACCTGTAAATCTGTATGAATATGTGTTAACTATTGCTATTTTACTTTTTTATACACTTATTGGCCCATTCGCTAACATTCAGCTTCACTTGTTCAAAAGTTTCTGGCAGTTGAAGTGATTATATGAGTTTTTATCAGCTTCATTTTGCCTACATAATCATGTGATGACGGGCTGAAAGGGCTGAATACTGAAACAATAGACTTGATGCAGGGTTATGTGGTTGATCCTTTGCATAATATAGATGTTCTTTAATGTTGATAAATTTCTTAATATCAGTTGCTTGTTGTGGGAGTTCATTGAAGGAGTCAATACATAAACTTTTTTAGTGAAACTCATTTCACATGTCCTGAAATTCATTGGTGGCTGATCTTTAGTTATCCAATTTGTGTGGCATATTTCATTTTAATTCCCGGGTGACACTAATTTTTCTTCAGGAGCAACACAAATCATGACCATGATCAGCCACCTCATCTACGGTTGAGGGATCCCAAGATTCCTGAGCTTGTAAATTTGCCAAAATATGCTGCACCAGAGTCGCGATATTGTCCTGCTCGTGTATACGAGTAAATTCTATTCTTATAGAGATGTGTTTTGACATCTCTACGGATTATTCATATTCTTTCTTAGCTTGTATCTTGAGTTATTCTGACATTATTTGTGACCTTGATTTTTTTAGGTATGTCTCAAATGAAACTGGTCAACCGAAGTTACAGATCAATGCTCAGAATTGCCTGCATTGCAAGGTATTGCTAGATCTCATCTAGTTCTTAGAAACTACCTCTTGCATATGTGCACAACTGCAATCATAGACGGTGAATCCAAAGAGTAAAAGGTTGCATTGTAGGCACGAGCTTGGTTACACTCTGCCATCACTTATGGGAACAAAGAACCGTACTTTTAAGTTGTCGTTTTAATCAACTCTGCTGAAATTATATTTCAGGCATGCGATATCAAAGATCCAAAGCAAAATATTGAATGGACTGTGCCCGAAGGAGGAGGTGGCCCAGGTTACTCGGTCTTGTAGATTGCTCGGTGCTAACCACCCAGTACAGATGATGCTGTAGCCAATGCACCAAGTCTGCTGAAACTACAATTTAGTCTGAAAAGAAAGCAAGTTGAACCAATTCTTTCTGCAATATCTTGTAGGTTGTATCAATAATGGGAGATCCAGACGTCATACTCTTAGAAGAGTCCGAAGAAAATTTCGAGTTTCCCCATTAGGCTTAATCTTTAGAAAAAGTCTCCTCAGTAACGTCATCCTTAAGTCTCCTCAATAACATGTCTACTTTGCACTTTTCTTAGATGTTTACAAGATAAATCATTTTAAGACATTTCCAGACTTATGAACTGAGAATGAATCACATCTAAACAAACTGTAAAATAGCTAACTGAAATGGTGGAACTTTTGACGGCAAATCATTACCAATTTTAGACTCATGTTGGTCATCAGATACGATTACATTCATAAGTTTTAAGGGTCGAGGGGGATAAGTATCCCAAGCTGAAGCCCAAAAGGGAAAATTTAAAGTCCTCCAGAAACTGGAAACAGGTTACTTCAGTGATGTTTTATGGTTGCTCCACAGAAACTATTAAGTTGAAAGCACAAAGTCATACTGCTCTCCGTCCCGAGTGGGCCAAAAGCAGACTTTTTCACGTTTATATTCAGTTCTTTCCCTTCCCATAATTTTGTCGCTACAGGAGGTAAACTGTTCTAAAAGGCGTAGATAAATCAATAAATTCCATCTCGAGGCCTATAATTGCATTAAGGTTGCTACACAAACTAGACCAATACATCACATAACTCTTGTCTGACCAATTTTAGAATATATAACAGCCTAAAATGAATATGAACGCATGACTAAGGGGGATAGGAAGAATATATGGGCTATATAGTCCTAAGTCAAATTGCAACTGGGATTCCAATTCCAAACAGTAGCAGATGCCCTTCGTTGCTGGGAGATTAGTCCTTACTTTCTCAATCGTTTGTCATTGAAGAGCTCATGTCGGATAAGTTATCTTTCTGGCTTGAAGAAGGCATCGATGTTGTTCTCATTTTCATATCTCCAGCTTGCTGCTGTTGCTGCAGCTGTTGCTGTTGAAGATGGTGCAATTGAAACTGGTGCTGCTGCTGCTTTTGAGAATGGATTTGAAGCTGTTGAAACTGCTGTGCAGTTAGAAGTGTATGCATAGCTTGACTGTTGGGATAAAATTGCTGACCCCCACTGAAAGAAGAAAAATTCATGGGTCCACCATTTGGCAAAGCTTGACCAGTCAATAACTTCAGATGTTGAATTTCTTCTTTCAATGCATCATTTAAAGCTAGAAAGAAAAGAAACCACAAGTAAATTATGACAGGTAACAAGATGAGAAAACTAGAGAATACAATTGCTTTATTAAAACCAAAAAAACAAGAAGTCCAGTTCTTGCAATTAGTGAAGACTTGAAATGCAGGATACATGTACGCAATTTGCAGGACACATTTCCTTAAATTTCTAACTGTGCACAAAGGATCCTTGCGTCGTCATCAAGATATGCCACAATCCCTTGGCACATTAGTAAAACTAAAACCTCCTTATAGAACAATAGTATGTCTGACTCTTTGCAACTAAACCTTGCAGCAATTACTTTTCCTTAATCCTGTAAACAGTCGAGACTTTAAAATTTGATCCATCCACCACGATCATCTCAACTTTCAGAAGTTGGGAAATGCAAACAAATGATTGACAGACACAACTGCGAACAAACAAAACCAATCTATTCCCAGGACATCTAACGCATGAAAAAGGAACTAAAATCAGAAAAAAAAAGAAATCAAAAGTACAAAAATCAATAAAGATGTCAGCAAAACAGAAATGACAAGTTATAGAAAAGAAGCCTATGATAACAGGAAAACTAACCTATTCATTGTTGACTATGTACGTAAAAGCATACAATATAATGAACAAACTCTGGTAACAGATTTAAAATCACATAATAGAGAGAGAGGAAATTTTAGTTCCTCAAACAATAGACCCAGTAAACATATCAATTTAAGGAGCTTAAAATTTGCACGCAATCTTTGGCACACACAGGGATCATTTGATTTGCATAAATTTGTTAATGAAAAAGCAATTTGAATTTAGGTTAAGCACGTGTCACTTCTGCAGCAGTATAATAATTCAGATTTGTTTTCTAGCTGAATGTATGCCTTGATAGGTCATTCATTGTAATGCACTTCTCCTTTTCACTTCCCTTTCCACAAACAAACAACCAAAGGAAATTTGGTGGAAGTACAGACACCAGACAACTCAAACTAAACAACACCATATCTCCAACTCCAGTCTAACAGAATTTTTCTTATATAGAACCACACCAATAGACAATGTGACACAGTTATATTTAATTCTGATGTAGTCTCCCAGTTGAAATGTAATCATCCACTTTACTCCTACTGCTTCGCAAAAGCTATATGCAATTGTGCACTACAACAATCTAGTTGAAAGATCAAGATATTTCCATTCATGCGGAAACTAAGCCTATAGTTTGATTGTTCACTGAAAATTGTTATGCCAAACCCTTGTTCGCAATGCCATTCTTGACACACGAACCTGTCTATTTCATAGAGACAAATACATCAAGTTGGTGAAATGAATCACAAAACTCTAAACAACCTCAAATTTGTTGAATATTCACAATGATAACAGGTACAGACAGGAGTTAACTTGTATCATCAATTATATAAAGTCAAAATGAATAAATCAATGTTCTGACAACTAGCCTAAGGGGTAAATAACATCTTCTCAATCAGCTGAAAAGAAAAGGGCAGTTCATAAGCACATGGCAATTGGAACTGGGCTAAACTCCAATTC
>JANQAP020000127.1:2337533-2349053 GCA_026874005.2 Erythroxylum coriaceum
TTATTTTAAAAAATAATTTGTTAATAAATATTGTATAAGAGAGTAAAATAAATTTATTTAGTTAAAAATAATTTATTCTTAAGTTTTATCTAATATATAATTATTAACGGTGATAAAAATAAAACCATAATTGATATTAACAACAAATGCATTTTTGTTTTTAATTGAAAGAAAAAATAAACTAAAAATAAAAATAAAAACTAAAAACTGAAAACTACAATTAAAAAACATTATGGAAGCCGACCACCTCTTAATTTTAACCTCAAAACTTGGAATTTATAATTAAGTGTGATGTTTATTAAGATGATACTTTTTATATTTTTTTTAAATTTGTTAACAGAACGCAGTCACGTGTAAAATAATGATATAATAATTTCATAAATAAATAAAACTTATTTTCTTAAATTCAGTTAATAAAACCAACATAGTATCATATGATCTATACGTACGTAACATTTAAGGCTATTGATAAATTTTTAAAAATTATAGAAAAATGTTGTACCATCCTAATTAACAGACATTTTAACTTTGATAAGGTAAAATTAATCACAAAACTCTATGAAAAGTTAAGTTTGAAATTATATTCTAGTAAAAACTTTTTTTTCAACACAAAGGCTGCGAACAGATTAGTGTGAGTAATAAGAAATATGAAGTCAAACGTACAGACGAGTAGACGTTCTCTAGTAGCAAATTCACCGAGCGAGTATTACGAAATATCAAGTTGCGCCATTTAGTCATAACGAGAGGTGGACAATTTCAAGAACACGAGGTGGTGCCGTTGCACTCGCAAGCATATGGGAACCCATGTTCGTCTAAAAACCCATTTGTCAATTTGTACAAGGAGTTAATTCTACTTCTACCAACCTAACCTAACCGAACCAAGACGACATTGGTAAAAAATACAACAAAAATAAACAAGGTTTCAAAGGTACTTCGGTATTTTGGACAAATGATATATCTAGCAGCAACACAGCCCGTAGCAGAACTCCATCCAGTTGACTTTACTTGAAACGTTGAGTTACCTACACACGGAAGAGACCACTCTCGTCAAGTGGGGTTTGAAAATAGAATCAATGAAAGTTGCACTCTCTAATTCACAGCTTCGATACTTTAAACAATCTGTTGACCAAAGAAGGCTTGTACATTTATCTGTTGATGCGGTAAACCAAAAAAAAACCTTTGAACGCAGAAGAGGAAAGCTATATGGTTATGGGTTTAAATATAAAGTAACAGAATTCATTTATTTGTTTGATTGTGCAGAAAGATTCATGCTTTTCACGTAATCCCTATAATGTTATATTGCAATGCTCATTTGTTGTTCACACACAAATAACAGACGAGTACATCGGGCGGACTTGAGGGCTTTTAGTCACCGAATAAATACCACAAGTTCGACAGGGAAAAAAAAAACGGATATTCAAGTATACGTGCAGCAAGGGCATAGCTCTGTACTAAAAGGTTTTTGAAAAACTAGTAGTAGCCTAGAGCTGCATTATAAGTGACTTAGCTACGTAGAGATCGCATCACACAACGCCCCTTTCATCCCATGATCATTACTTATTTCCTCAGCTGTTCAAATTTACCATCACCAATTGGCATTTGGCGCACGTTCCGGTGTCATGAACTAAGGAATAGTCCTACAAAGGCTAAGACCTCTCTTGTATACGGCAACGTTCGTTTTGGACATTAAATTTGAGACGGTACGTGCTTCATGATAAAAAAGTATTATCAGCAAAAGCTCTTATCTTCTCGTTGGAAAGAAGAGAGCAATTCATGTATGAGTTTTTGGGTCCTTTCATTTTCATGATCCTTGTAAGTGATGCAAGGACCCGTCCACATGACGACATGAAACCAATTAATCAATAAAGCAACAGCCAATTGAATAACGCAGGACATGATCAACCTCCTGTGTTGTGACTATTTTATCCCAGTTTGAAGCTTATTTCGCTTTTACGTTGTCAGACAACAAGAAATTGCTATCTAGCTTTGCACACTAACCCGCAGCAAACTCCCTCCTCCCATGGCACATTCAGTTCACTTTAACGCTAAGACACCTTATAAGTTATAACCAAATCTCAAAACGCCGGCTAAAACCAGGTTACATGGTCACAAGTACATGTTTACATAATTCGCTAAGCGTGTTATTAATCATTCAAATAGTAAATTGTCGATTATTTCTTTTGCCTTCAACTTTTGACAAACTGACTTCAGCGAATAAGTTTAAGCTTTTGCAGTAGACTAGGAGGCTAGAGACCATGTCAGAATGTTTGCTGTAGGATAAAAACAGGCCATATGTTTTAATCGATTGCCTCTTCTATAATTCAGAATAAGCAGTAGCTGGTTAGGCGTTTAGGATTATCTGGCTAGTTCGTGTTTAGAAAAAACAGGTAACTACTAAGAAAGAGCTAACGAACAGGTCAGTTTTTTTTCAGAAAGATTAAACAACAGGTCAGTTTGTAAACACTTAAAAGTGTCTCATTAACCATTAATCCTTTCGTACTTGGGACCAGATTGTAGGCATCGATGTCAAAACAGGTGAAAGAATATAATTCAAAGGACTTGGTTGATATGGTAGACCTGACAAATATTTCAGACACAAATAAGTCCAGATCTAAAAAGCAAATCTCTTGCTTCTTTCCATCTAATTTTTTTTGTAACTTTTGGCTTTCACTTGGTCATTCTTAACATGGCATGCAAATATGTTGGGCCTGAATTGTAGTAGAGCGACATTTGACTTTAAAAACATGTCAACTGACTCATTTAACACATTTTAAAAGATAGCATTAATGCTCTTAATATCTTAAATAAATCTTTTGTAGAACATAATCATATCTAAGAATCTAGCTACAACTCTCAAGCATTTATATCACAAATCCTGATAAAATATATGAGTGACAAACATAAATTGACATTGAGGTGAGGAAAAATCGTAAATCAAGGAGAGCTATTTCATGATATAGACTAAAAGAAACATTTAACACATAAAACAACAAAATCCATTTCATGATATAGATAAAAAGAAAACATTAATAAAACAAGATAAGAATTAAGAAAACCAGATGTGCAAATAAAAGTCAAAACAAAATTTTACAATTTAGGAACTACTCAGTCAATTTAAAGAAATAGGAAAAAAACTCAAGAATGCAAGAACATCTACAGAGAAGGGTGTAAATATTGACCAGACCAAGTATCACTAAGAAGACATGATGGATGACTGAACCTTCCAGTGCCCAAAACAATCTAACTTGGCCATACCTAAACAAGAACACTGGATGATCTCAACATGAACATAATAAGCTAGTAGTATTACTTATGGTCCTAACGTCTGATGAAACCCTCCCAATACAATGTTAAACATTGTTTTCTAAATTTCATCATATCAATCAAACCTTAGATATCACCACAAAACAATCAACTTTGTCATATTATCACTTCCAGAAAGCTCGAATCTATTATCCACCAGTGCTTCTCAATTTTCAATTAGATATCATCCCATTTACTATCACTTTATCATCAAATAGGCCCCAACATATTAGCAATTTCAAGGCCATATAAGTAAAAGATCGTATCTGCTACCCCCAAAGTCAAGCCAAACTGATCAGTATAATGCTAGTAGATAAGTGTACTTCCAACCAGACAAAACAATCCATAAGTTCTATTTAGAAACATTTCTGCACAGCCAAGCACCAGAAACAGTGCAACCTAAACATCAAACTATCCTTCAACAACATAAGAGAAGCACAAGTTATCAGAATCAAATTCCAATGTTAGGCCAAAGTAAAATCGTCAGATCAGTTGTCTTCTTGACCTAATCTTCCATTGATATTCTATATCCTTCTCACCAAATGTTATGCCTACAATATTGCATTTGAGAGATGCTTTGTAATTTGGCATCTCTTCCTGATATGTTCCACAATCTAAAACAATGTGCAATTCTATGATGTTATTTAAGTACTCAGAAACTATTCTTCCAACCAACACCTAATGTTACTCGAGTAAATGCAACTCAATGTCACCTACATGTTCCAGATTCTCTGTTTATAAAGCAAAAGTCCACCAGTCATATCCATGTACAGTCAGAAGTAGAACAAGATCAGTGAAAAGAACAAAAGGTCTATTTCTCTCACACCAAAACAAAATCTAAACAGAAAAAATCAACAAAAGGTCTCTTTCTCTCACACCAAAACAAAATCTAAACAGAAAAAATCAACAAAAGGTCTATTTCTCTCTCACCAAAACAAAATCTAAACAGAAAAAATCACAGGCATTCATTAACAAGAAAAGCAGAAAAGTTAATGGTATTACTGTTTCGTTATCATATAGAAAGCAAACAATATAAGTAAGCATCAGACTAGTAAAGTTCAGAGCAGTTACCTAGATGAAAGAACCTCACTGCTGATTTCCAGATCCACGTGTAGCTGGGGTACTTGATTGATGTTGCTGTTGCTGCTGTATTTGGAGGAGGAGACTTGCTGCAAACTGTAATGTAGACTGGTATCGCTGATTTTTGTCAGCTTCATCTTTGGAGGTGCTCTGACCAGCTGCGGGAAAAGTTGTTTGAGATTGTGGCATCTGACTGGGACTCTCCCAGTTCACTTTGTCAGCAGTCAATGGCACCCCAGATTGAGCATGGAGATAATTTGCACCCTGAAACCAAGTGAACAAACCAAAGAGATTCAGATTACTGAATAACTGGTCAACTATATGATGCCAACCAACTGTTATCAACTAAGTAACTATAAGGAATGTATGAAACATCTGTCTAACCTGCTGGGGCAATGCAAATTGACCACTTTGAGCAGCAAAACTGGTTGGTGGAATAGATTGAATAGTACCCTGATGTGGTATACTGTTCGTGTAATCCTGCATTTGGACACCATCGGGGACCACATTTGCTGAATAAGTGGCAGCATTTGACACTGACTGATAGGGCTGAAACTGAGGATGAACCTGAACCTGTGAATTGAACTGGTTTCTGGATGGTAAGTGTGTTGCGCTTCCAGAAACTTGATTTTCATGATTCCAACCCTGTGCAGAAGTTCCTCTATCAGGAGTAACTGAGGAAACTGAAGTCCTAACCATTGAAGAGCTTGGCATCGTCTGGCCACTATCTGAGGCAGATGACTGCACATTTGGCAGTAGAGATGCAAGAGAAGCAAGAAGCTCAGGTGTTAAAGAAACTCCAGCTTGGGAAACTACAGTATTACTAGAGCTGTGGGTTTGGGAAATAGGAGGTGGCACAACAGCCTCGACTGTCGACGGATAAAATGATTTTGGAATGAGTTTGGGGTCCTCATTCAAAACCCTGTTATAATCTGCTGCCACCATCTGTTCCTCCTTTCCATGGCCTCCATTAAAGTCTGCTTCTGAAGGATTAAGGTGAGGCCTACCAATATGCTGTGGAAAATGGATGGGCTGACACAACTGAGGCTGAATGGATGAACCACCAGGGACTTGTGGCAACTTGAGAACCACACCATACAGACGCTCAGGTCCTGTAACTTTCAACACCTCAGATAAAAAATCTGATGGAGGTACCAAAAACAACGTCGTCCCATCATCAAACTTTGCAACACCAGCTCGGTTCTTTGTACCCAAATAACGAAGAAATTCTGTATAAGATGCAAAATCTTCTTCACTATCAGGTAAGAAGAACACAACATCGAACCCAATAGCCTCATTGTAATGTTTAGCTAGCATGTCCAGCCCCGTTCTGGCCGAGCAATTTACAACTTCAGGACTGTAAAGCAGAAGTTCCAAAGTTAGTATGAAATGATAGCTGTTGAAGTACAAAAAAGGCCATAACGAGAAAAGTAAAGGTTTTGCATGAAAGAAAGTTATCACCTGACATTATTTAGATAAAATTCAAATCCAGAAAGCAAGCAAATATATGATAAAAGTTCAGACATATTCCATGAAAATATTTAAACTCCAAAAACAACTTGAACTCAAGAACAAAACATGAAAGGTAGAGATATTTTATGTTGCAAACATCAGCAGTCCAAGAAGTATGTCAGCAGAAAGTCACGAAAGGTAAACCACTATAATAGAACTTAATGCATCATTCACAAGAGCCCATTAAATTTTCTACAATGTAGCATTTGCAAGACCTACAACACTACAAACAGAGTAATAAATTTAATGTCCCTGGACAAACATTGTTAATTTCATAGTGACTGGGTAACACCAATGAAGAATACTCACTACCACAAGTATTAGGTAAAGGCAGTTCCTTGCACCTCAAGCCATTCCTTATAATAACACAACGTATGACATAACTTGAGATTTGAAATTATTTTAGAACAATATGAGCTTGTAACACCATAAGCATGCACTACCAGCACCCAAGAACTGCACCATGTAATTTGAAATCGAAAATAAGAGTGAAAAAAACACCTACAGGTCAGACTCAATCCCGTTTCCTATAGGCACACAACGAGCATGGCAAACTGGAGTTCCACCCTTTGCAATGGTACCACGCCATATATAATCCACATCATGATTACCCTTGAGCTGACCCCTCATTATGGGCCTACCACCAACTGGACTGAGACTATTCTTCCCCATAAGATTTGGAGATGGTCCCAACATGCCTCTTTCAGAAGCTCCAAGCCCATAAGTCGGCTCCAAACCTAAAGCACGCTCATCAATCCTTCTTGGGGGGAAAACATCATCATCCAGAGATGGTGTACCATCAATTCTAGTTCGTTTGGCTTCCCTTTCATATTGATGCCCGTCAAGCACATCCCACCCAGATGATGACCTTATTGGTGGCCTAAACCTCACAGCAGGAGAGGGGAGGAGACCAGATGCAGGAGGGGATGGCCTCCTCCAGTTTGGGCCTCCAGGAAGAATGGAATTTCCATCTCGTAAACCATTCACTGTAGGTAAATCATTAAACTCTGTCGCTGAAAGTACAGGGTCAAATCCACCTTGAGGGCCAATTTGTCGAACAGGTAGGCTTGATCTTTGAGAACTACCATGTTGAAAAGGACCAGGAAAATGCTGACGAGGATCCACTACATCAATTTCTCCAGGCCCTAAAGGATTGTCGTTAAACATTTCCAGTCTTTTGACACCAGGATAAAAGCTAGGGTAATCTTTCCCTGGAGAAATTTCACTGCTAGAAAACATAATTGTTATGCGAGGATCATTAAAAAGCCGTCCTTGTAACCCTTCTTTGGCACGTCGGGCTTCATCAATGCTCCTAAATTCAACAAATGAATAGTGTCTTGAAGGAAAACTCTTTATTCTCTCTATCTCACCAAAAAGGATCATTGCATTGTGGAGCATTTGTTCATCAATCTGCACAGAAGCAGGATAGCCTACCCATAAGACATTACTCGGTTGGCCTTCTCTTCTGTCCACAGAAAGCTGAAAGTTCTGCAAGACAAAAAAAATCAGACTATATAACGAAAGTTCTGGAAGAGAAAAAAAATCAGATTATATAACCTAAATGTATAAATCATATAAGATTTTCAGTGCCTAAAAGGTAAGCCAGGAAAGTCACAACAAAGCACAAAAAATTGAATTATTGCGTGCAACTAATTGGTGCATATATCAGTAGATATGCCTCATTGCACATGGACTCCACATAAACAAACCAGATTTAGGTTTAATGAGAACTGCCGAAAACCTGAATTGCTTCAAGAGAACAGCAGATAATACAAAATAAAACACATAATTTTGCTGAGATCAAATAGTGACATCATAGAGAAAACACAGTTCATTCTTTGGATTAATACTGTTGTTGAAATTGGGCACAAGTCACCTGATCTCTTCTTAGTCCAGGATGTAGAATTGGAATCTGGTTTTCTCTTAGATCACGGAAGTCAGGCAACATTTCCTGCAGAAATAGTAAAGAAATGTAATCCACCATTTCTGCGTGCTAAGAGTAAACAGGTAGGAGCACCCAACAAGCATCAAATTGTAATTGTGGAACATTTAGAGATGTAGAGGACAAGATAAAAACAAAAATTATAGACAAGCCATATGGGACCCTTTTCTCCTTCAGACATGGCAATGATTGATTAGACAAGTCCAAAGAAAGAAATTGAAAGAAGATATGTGAAAACTAAGCCATATCAAACTTTCTGGGGTACCTCTAAATAAATCACATTATTTAGCAGGCTCATATCCTAAAGAGATCAACTCACCCTTCTAGAGGGTTGTGATCGAAGGTAATCAACCCGTATCTGATCACCACCAATTCGCTTTCCATTCATAATTTTCATAGCTTGAGAAGCATCTTCAAGTCTGAAATACTCAACAAATGCAGTATTTCGATCTCTAAGAAACTTGAAGTCCTCAATTTCCCCAAACTTGAGAAACTCTTCTTTCAAATGTTCTTTAGATACAGAAGGGCTGATTCCACCCACCCATAGATGTCTAGAAGGTTTTGCCTGAAAGAAAAAAGGAAAGACTTAATAGACACCTAGATATTGCAATTTTTCAAACCTAACAAATTCCATCACATGAAGAATAATCTTATCAGTAAGCTTAAGGAATATGTAACTTGAATGTTAGGCTCTCATCTCCATGTGCATTAAACCAAGATTTTGAAATAAAAAACCAATTATGGTGATGATAAGCTTTTTATGAAAATTTAAATTATGGTGGTAGTGGTACTAATAAGGACGTTTCAGCCTCAGCCTTTACATGGCCACTAATGACAATCATCTTATAAAGTTGACGGCACTGATAACCGTATTTGGGTGTGCACCATAACTTGGCAAAGGTACTGTATCTGTCCGACTTATTAACGCCAATAAGATTCAGATAAAGCTCTTGCATCTATCAAAATTGCTTGAAAAGGCACACGGAACCTGCTGCTTTTGGTGATGGTTGCCATACACTAAAAAACAAACACAAAGCATGATATACCCTTTGCTCACTTGTAGAAAATTACGATTATGAGTATCAGCAAGCGCCAGCATCCTGCTGTCATTACGATTGTCATCATAAGTCATGACTGGAATCATCTCCTCATCTTACATAGCAATATCATGATTTTTGCTCCACTAATTCGTATTAAAACAAAAAAAAGGTAAATACCTTCTGATCTTCTGAAAGGTCATGATTTTTTTATTATGTTTCAAAAGAAAATTATTTGGGATTGACATTTCCAACAAGCGAGTACTTACAAATTAAACAAAACGAATGCGGGGCAATAAATATTTCTTGTAACGTTACAAATTAGAAGCATAAAGCAATAGTCACCTAAAAAAGTCTCCAAATATGGATATTGCCCGACCTAAAGTTTTGATCATCGGATCATTGGTAAGTACAGTAATTCAGATTAAACTTTCACACTTAAACCAAAAGTAATAATAATGAAAAACAAACGCGTTTTCGTTCTGGAACAAACGAGTCAATCAGATTTTCTTTATTCGGGATAATTTCTAGGTTGACATTTTTCCTCATGATGAAGACTTGAAAGCTTAATACCTCACAAGAATTGAAGCCAGAATGTTGAGCTAATCCCGCACCCGACTATAATTCCACAACAAATTATCAAGTAAGTATCAAGTTGGTTACGGAACTGGTGAGGACTATGTCGTTCTTTTTATTGCATCAACAATAAAATCTACGATCGTTCTTTATATTGAGAGTTAAATCTACCTTCATTCACATCTAAAGACAATTGAATTGTTCAAAGTTGATAAATTTGACTCTCTTTCTGGATAGGAAATCGCAAAGGATTCAAATCCCCAAACTAGGGTACACGATATCGGGGTTTTGGTTCTTTAGCGAACGAAAATGTATGCCGTATTGTTTTGGATCGAAAGAGGTCATGAATACGAAATTCACAAAAAGCCATTTTAATAATGAACCATCAATATTTACTGAATCAACAAATCGACGAACCAATGACAAACAAAAAGAACGCGAAACGACAACCGAAATTAACGAACAATGACAAATTACACCAAACGAGACGCAGAGGAGAGAACAACAAACCGGTCTTGCAAACTCAATCTTCAATGCGTTCCCACGCAAAGACGTGCCCTGGAGAGCCTCCTTGGCGGCAGCGGCGTCCTCCACACGCTTAAAGTACACGAACGCGAAGCTACGGGCAGAGTACGTGGTGACTCTGTCCAGAGGTCCGAATTTAGCGAAAAGATCCGTTAGATCGGAGTCCGTCGCGTCAGCCGACAGGTTCCCCACCCACAGGTTGCTTGACGGAGTGTCCGAATCGTCGGAGTCCCGATAGCCTGGCTTCATCGATTTCATCGGCGGTACCATTCGCTATAAAGTTAGGGTTACGAAACAAAGAAAAATAAACCCAACCGGAAACCCTAAAAGTTGAGAGGATAAGACAGGACGTAAAAACCCTACAATAAGGGCGAGGGATATGATGAGATATATATGGATAAGGCTGGTGGGCCCGCGTGGGACAGGGGTAAATGTGTAGTTTCAGCTTAAACGCTTTGGACTGGAGGCTTCCTACTGGGATCTAGAGTTTAGGAAAAACATTTTTTTTTGAAAAAAAGAGTTTAGAAAAACTTGATTACACAAAATAAAATAAAAAAGCATCGACTTCACCAAAACTTTAATGTTTGACAAATTATCAAAAAATGACAACCGTTAAAAATTATGAACAATTAAAAAATATTACACTTGTTAATGTTTTTGGCATCACATATTTATTTCTGCCGAATGTTTAATACATACAGGTCACATTAAATGTAATTTTAGATATTATTATGGTTGCAATGCGAAATTGGTGAAGATTTGATAATACGCAACTTTACTTTTATATAATAAAAAGGTTATTTTCAATAAAACCACGTAAATAAACATAATAGTTACCCAAGTACAAAAAAAATCTCATTATTAGAACTTTGCTATTTATATCAAGTGAAGTTTTTGTACGAGCTCCTTAGGGCATGGTCAAGTTGATGGAGTAGAAGGACATAAGGTTAAAAGGTCCTGTGTTCGAATCTCTCTATCTACACTCTCTCGATCGAGCCTATTGTATAAGGTTTGTTTAGTGCAA
This sequence comes from Erythroxylum coriaceum, assembly GCA_026874005.2. Taxonomy (NCBI): domain Eukaryota; kingdom Viridiplantae; phylum Streptophyta; class Magnoliopsida; order Malpighiales; family Erythroxylaceae; genus Erythroxylum; species Erythroxylum coriaceum. Next base: position 2,348,533 of record JANQAP020000127.1, read on the forward strand.
AATACCTTATTGACTTGATTTGCAGGCTATTACGTCAGTTCGGAGGTTTATCCCGCACGTATTCAAAGGGTAACGACTGTAAATTCCTCTATTTTAAAAAAAAAATTTTTGTACGGGTAAAAGAAAAAAAGATTGTTAAATGCATGTAAACAAAGCACAAAACAGAAAGGTGACATTGAATTAGTAAATTTTATTTTGGTTGTATTAAAAGTGTTGTCTTTAAAATGGAGACCTCTGGAAAGAAGCCATGACTTTTTACTAAATGATACGGTTGTATAAAGTAAAAGAGAATACTAAGGCAAAAAAGGCACAATCGAGCTAGTACAACCACTCTTCGAGTTTATGAGCTAAGGAGAATCGACCTTAGTGCAAGCAGATTGACGATTTGACAAAATTTTAATACACATATAGGTTCCTACGATAAGTTAAAGCTTCTAATAATTCTGTAAAAACAATCGATACTTGTTTATATACAATTGTTCTTTTTTTTGGTTTTGAAATTTGGATTAGTTGAAATAAAT
>JANQAP020000127.1:2374670-2385370 GCA_026874005.2 Erythroxylum coriaceum
ATGTTTGCTATAATTTCTTCAAAAGGTACATGCTTTTTGATTAGGTAAAAGAAAGTATAACACTGAAGAGACGCCAGCTCATTTTCCTTTTGCTTTGAGCAAGGATTAACCTTTGGTTAAGTTCATAATGGAATAGAAACAGCTTTCGTTGAATGATTTGTTCCAGATTTGAGAAAATCATCAGCACCTAAATAGTAACAATGCTCATGCTCATGCTCATGCCCAACAAAGATCAATCCAAAGGATAATATCATGTAATAATTTTACTTTCTTCCATTTTCTGTTTCCTTTCGTTCTTTTTGTGCCAATCAAAATAATTTTTTGTAATGTTTAGAAAGAATGCCAATGCTTTTACGAGAAATAGCAATAATTCACAATTCCACATTAATTACTTAGCTTCTTCTCTTCTTTTTTTTTTCTGTCGACAATCCAAAATCACTATGTGCACAAAAGTGATCTTTGAGTAATATATACAACAATAACAACTCCAAGGCACAAGCCTCTTTGTTTTGCGATGATCGAGGGATGGATATCAATTATACATAGTTTTTCTTTTGTATGTTATAAAGAGGTTATTTTCGTAACTCGAACTTGTAATCTTTTTGATCACAAATGAGTAACCTTACCGATTATTCCAAAACTCGCCCCAGTTTGAGTCATATATAAGTGTAGAAATTAATTTTTAGTTGAAAAATCATGTATTGAAGGCACAATCTTGGTGTGAAATTCTTGACAAATGATTTAAGGCATGCCCATCACCCCCTATGGAAAATGGCGATGGCCAGAATTAGGTTCATTTGGTAAAGGGTGATAGTGATACTTCTTTTTCTTTAAGCACCAAAGAAAAAAAGGTGTCAAACATCCATCGTCACTAAAGTCCAAGATGCTCCTAAACTAAGCAACTGGCAGTGATATAATGTCTTTAGGAATCTTAACAATGAAAGACCATCTAACTATCGACCTCATTCTCAACTTTCTAACTTAGTATTTAACATTAGTTTTAACAATTTCCAATTTTGTTTTCCAACCCTCAGCATTCAAAGAAGAGATTCTCAACATTGGACAAAACTCTTAAGTAGTGATTGATACGCGTGGACTAGGTGTGGATTGTGAGGGTCAGAGGTTGGCAGTGTACCTTCTTTGAAAGAGGAGGCTGGGCTAGGAGGACGACGTTCACCGACAGGAATAAATACAACACAGACCATAGTATATACGTACCACTTCACTGGTTGACTTTTGCCTCACTTAACTAATATGCTTCGAGTAACATACACTAATTACTTTTGAAAGTCTTTAGGTATCGTCTTCTTTAGGATCCTAATTAGCTGTGGAACGTTTGAAACAATATCTCAGTTCATGTTTGTTCTAGAAAAGGTTCATATAAGTTGAAAGTTGATCTAAATAGGGTAATAATAATAATTATAATAATAAGTAACAATACAAATGGAGTTACTATTGTTTGAGTTCAGACTGTTCTGAAGCATTGTGACCCCATAGCCCTTCTTCTGAAATCTTCTTTATTTGTCAATTCAATGGGCCATCCCAAAATGGTTAAATAATTTAATATTATGGGTTCCAATGACCTAGATCTTGCTGTATGTGGTCAAGAAAGAAAGTACTACTCAAGTTTCTGGTACAAGGACATATTGATTGAAGTTTCTCCTACCAAAATCAGTAGAACAAAGACATGGGTAGATGAACAACCTCACTGTTTAATTATAGATATCAGTGGAGTAAATAAAGCTTTGAGTAATGACACGATGGATTTGCCTCATATATGATTGGAATTTGGGTTATTCATTTGGACGGCGCCTTTCAGCCGACCACCAAGGTATGTGCCCACCATTAACATATCAAGTAGGCTGTAAAGCTAACAAAATGAGTGATGAATGCAACTATATTAACTCTCTGGCGCACCAAATTCATGATAAGGAAATGTCATGTTGCTTGAATGAAAAGATCAACACCAAGTCAAAATGCATAATGTGATCTTTTCATCAATGTATGTTGGACCTGCAAGAGACTACAGATCTCACAAATTAAATGAATAAAAGGCTGAGATGAAACTTCATATTTCTTATGCTATTTGGTTTCTCATATAAAACACTCACACCCCAAACCTTCTCCTGTAAACATTTTGCAAGATACAACCACTTATCAGTTTGACTCGACTATATTTTTATGAAGAATGCATCAATAAAACAAGTAACTGAAAACCCATATTTGAAATTTGCATCTGTAAATGATTACCATACAGGCAACAGAACTTCCAATGTTACATAAATGAGATGATACCAATGGTACTTGAAATATTGTATTTGATTTTTCCTCAATGTTAGAAGGGAGATGGTATCCCCTTCAAAACTTCTTAGAGGCTCTTTGCAACAAAGGAGATACCGCCAGAAACCATTAATTTGATCTTTTAATATTTTAACAAAAAAACACCCGAAAGAACTCAGTACTACCTTAGCACCAATGAGAATAATGCAAGAAGCATGCAAATGAAACCAAAACAATGAGCCTAGGTGCTAGAATTGGCTAGCTCCTCTCCAAGATAAAGGAGGAAGAAATCATTTTGGCTACTTGAACAACCACTGAAAACAGAATTGACCTTCAATTTATCTTCACAATAACCTGCTGAGAGATTTGATAAGTGCTTTTAAGTTACGTCTTGTGGCCTCATCACCGGTGAATCCCAGGATATCAGAGCTTATATTCTGACGTTAATCAAAAAAGAAAAATAGGAACAGGTTAATTGAACATGATCAACCATGATTATGTAATAATGCAAGGTGTATAAAGCTGATGATTAAGATCTCACCTCAATGTTTTTCAGAGTGAAAATCAAACTATATACGGATTTTTGAATCAACTCTGTGTTCTCAGGAGTCATAATGGATGTATGCGCCTTTCTGCATTAGAAGAAAATATAAACACTCTCAGATTGTAAAAAATATCAAGCACCATGGGCATTAAGGATTTATTATTATTTTTCTTTGTCCGCTAGGAATAATTGGATTTATCTTGCTTCAGGCTGCTAATACCAGCAACTATCATCAAGTAAATTCAAATTCCTCAAGACCCCAAGTCATAGCTCAACTTTGAGATCTCAATGTAAATGGATAACTGGCTTCAAAAATATGTTTAACAGGCAAAAAGTTAAGAGAAAGGAAAGGAAAATGCATCAAGAAGGCAATAAAAGGATCCCATCAATCATCTTAGACATATCCGTCCCTCAAGCCTAACACAGAAGGAAATTGAATGAAAAAGGGGAAGTAGCCAGAATGAACAGGAAGCTTAATTCAACATGCTACAGGGTCTTATAAATGAATCTAGCAGGGAAATTAGACTTTATATCAGTTAGACACAGCCCCAATTGTTTTGCATTCACCAGTCAAGCAGAAAATATCAAGCCAAATCTTTCAGGTACTTCACCTTAAATCTTCAGAGGCTTGGGTTAGGCTTCTGGTCAAACTCTCAACTTCCTTTAGCAGACCACTATCACGAACATCAGTAAGCAAAGGTTGAATATCTTCAGTCATGGCTTGGATCTGAGGGATCACTACATCAAATGAAAAGTGTGCATGAGTACACATAAATGTTCAGAGTTAGTGAAGCAAGATTGTCCACGTGGCATCTAGACATGCAAGTAGAGCACAAACAGCCATTTTGAAATTAAACGAACACCTTTCAGAACTTACTACAGTTTAAACAATATGTTTCATTGGTATACTTTCCAATTTTATGGTAAAATGAAGGGCAGTCCAACCACCTGCAGCACAGGCCTCCACCAAGAATGGTTATTATGAACAATTGCACGAAAAAATATGTTAGTGGAAAGACTGGAGGATTGGAATATTAAATTGAAAAAAGTGATGCCACCTGAGTCTTATTCAGTAAATAAATTAATTAGCAGGCAATTCAACCTAGTTTCTTATCACTTTAAGTTACATCACCATGCTAGCAATAAAATGCCTCCAATTAAGGACAATCAATCAGGGTTGAAATTTTCAACCTTTCCACACAAGGGGATTTTGATAACAATTTGCATATCATGCTCAACTAAATGGCATCCACAAAATTTATCACGAAGTTTCTAGATGAGTTTTTATCAGCTTCTATGTTCATCAGTTAACATCTCGCTTGCAGAATTAATAGTCCTGCACAGTCCACAAGTCAGAGAAGAGTGGGAAAACAATAGAAGAAGGTATTAGAAGGGCATATCACACCTTTGTCAAGAGAGGTTTTGCATCCTCAATCACAGCAGCAACACGCTCGGCCAGTGAATAGCTCTTGGCAATGCCAATTTCCTCCATTTCACGTCCAAGGCGAGTTACTATCCCAACCAATTCATCTAAACTTACCCCTTGATATCCCTTTATCTTTTGCCTATCGCATACAATTAGACCTTCTTTAATGCAATCAGCATCAAGAGGTCCCACAGAAGGTGTAGGAATTGGATCTCTAGGGGTAATGTCTATCAATGTTTCCATAAGAAGACCTGACTGGTTCACCTCAACGAGAGAATTTCTAGGTATAATAATTTTGTCATCTTCAACCTACAAAATATAAACACATTTTGTTACTAAAAGATCATACAGATTGTTTTAAGTTCAACTACATGACCAGCAATGCATATACCTCGACAGTTGCTTCTATATTTCTCAGTGAAGGATTGACACGAATGACATTGCCAACAGTTACTCCTCTAATCCGAACTGGTGTTCCAGTGCAAATACCACTTGCCTTATCAAACTCAAATACAGCCAAGTATTTCCTAAACTTAGACCTCAGATGAAATCCTCTAACCCAAGCCAAGCTGAGTGCAAGAAGCACTGCACCAGATGTAAGAAACAGCCCCACTCCACCTTCCCATACGCTCCTCCGACCAAACCCAAAATCACTTAAAGGCTTCAGTGTCTGCCTCCATAGTTTTTGAGGAACTTCCACTGCAACTGCAAGAGGATTTTTTGTCTCTGATGAAGAGGGTGGCTGGCTGGGCTCAACATCAGCAGACATAGCTCTTACCCTGAAAAACTTCGTTGCTCGCCTGGCTGGAAAATGCGGCAACAAGTTTGAAGAACCGGGAGAGACTGTAATCAATGAAGAAGATAGCACACTGGGACATGACGGCACTTGGACTATTGAATTCCCAACCATCTCCCTAACCAACTGATATATATATATACTGATGGGACGCTGCCCGAATGCCTCTAAGGATTTAGAAGGCAAGAATTCCTTAACTACGACCTATTCTTTCGCCAAATCAAAATGAACTACAATTGGGTTTGATGAAGCGAAATCTTCATCAGTCAATCCATCCAACTGCAAAATAACAACTTGGGAAGTCAAGAATCAGAAGCAAATCAACAAAGAGAGACAGAGAGAAGTCGGTATAGTTTACTTAAACAGGAAAAATGCAAGACTGAAAATTGAATCGTGAATCATGCTTGTCCGTCGGTAGATTTCCTCAACAAGCAAACAGAAGAACAAAATTGAACAAATTCTCATAACATTGATCGAAATAAATAGTAAGAAACTAAGAATTAGAAAGCAAAAATGAAAAACTTATGAACTTTCAGTGAACGAAAAGTTGAAATTCAACTCTGACTTCACATCAAAACCCACGTGAGAAAAGACATACAGAACATCTGAAGATACTTTCTCAGTCACCAAACGGGTAAAACGGACAAAAACAAGGCAAATACAACCGAGAAGAACACCATTAACTTCGATTTCTAGCGTATTAACATACCTAGAAGCTCGGGCGACCAATGGGTCTTATGGCTTACTCTTCTCTACTTAACTATAGTTCGGCGAATCCGAGGAAAATGTGGGAGATGAAAGCGTGAAAGAGATGGTTAAATTTCTGCTCACTTATATTTTAATATATCTTGGGAGAAATGAAAAAAAAGTTAGGGCTTCTTTGGCTTTCACAATCTTTTAGGAGGTAATTATTAAAAGACTGAAAATAACAAACATATATCAACTCCTGGTTTACACCAATTTCACTTTAGTCCTTAATTTTTAAAAATTATGAAATACTCCATAAAATTTTGATACTATTTCACCTATGATCCCATGATATAGCCACGTAACGCATGACCTTCGTTCTTACTGTCTCCCAAAATCAAGAAATCGTTTATATACAGAACAAATTTATTTGAGAGTTATGTCTCCCAAATGTTATAATGTTACGTGACACAAACATAACATGTGTTATGTCACGTAACATGTTAGAAATCTAATAGATAATGACATTAACAATAAAGTGAAACAAAAATCATAATTTTAGAGGGCATATGATAGTTTTAAAAAATTAGAGAATGAAATGAAAAAAGTTGAAACTATAAGGGGTGATGCAATTACTTCTTTATTGATAAACATGTTCTAAAATTTGTTATTATTTATAATTAAATATTTAATTTTAAAATATTTATTTAAAAATAATTATTTTTTTTGCAAATTTTCAAATTTATGCACTTCATTGATATTTTATATTTATAAAATTATAAAATTCATAAATTTTATTTTAAAATTATTCTTAGAATTTTTAAAAATTGTCATAGTTATGACTAATAAATAATATCAAATAATTAAATAATATTTATTAAGTTAATAATTAAATCTCATTATAATAAAAAATTGAAAACTAAAAACAATTTTTATAATTCAAGAGAAGCAACAAACCATGAAATAAAAAAAACACAAAATATAAATAGAAATAGATAGACGACGTTTTATTTGAAACTAAACTCATTCGAAGTTGTCTGAAGAACAGAATTCCTTTCTACTTTCGAAGCCTGACCTGGATCTTTATCCGTAGCTGAGATGACCCATGGCCTATATTCAAGTGTTTACAATAAACCATCTCATGAACCGATTCAATTCTTCTAAACAAAACCACATTATTAGAAGAGTTAAGCCTTAAACACACCTGAGCCTAATCAACCCAAGTTCACACTCACACTCAATTAAAAAAAAAAAATCTATCTTTTAATTTTAAGAAAATTATTTTAAAAAATTGCCATTTGTAGGGATATATTAGAACCCTCCCGTCTGAAATCACTTGGATTCTCATTTAAGGCCATTCTAACTACAACCGAAAGGTTCCGTCTCCAAAATCTCCACAAACGTAAATCAGGAACAAACAAAGATTTCACCGAATTTGATGTTTTCCTTATTGGACTTCGACCATATAAGCTATCCATGCAAAATCATTGAAAATCAAATACAATATATATGATCCCGATAGTCCACCTACAAGTAAATCTCCATAACATGATGTATATGTTAAAGCATCATAAAACTCTTAAAGGTTCAAACGTTTCTAAGTTCAGAATACCATCAATAAACTACTCATTATCTCTGAAACAATATCAAGTTTCAAGCAAAATACATTATAATGCATTTCAACCACAAAAACAAGCAGCAAAATTCTTGTTGACAATATAAATCCAGGTCGCCCACATTCACAGGTCTTGTACACTCAAACCTGCAACAATTGGACAAATAGATTAGAGGTAGCTAGACTAGTCAGATTAATTAGTGTCAACAAGAATTCGTGTCTTACAACCTGATAAGGAAAAGTTAACTACACAAAGACCAAAAAGGAGCTGTGTGAAATAGTTTAAAACAGCCATTTCAATTATTTGAGACATCTCAGGAAACCAAGTCCCAAGTTAGCATAAAACTTTGTTGTTCTTACAACCCAGAAAACAACACCGCATGGTTAAACGCCAAACAAAATGGGGTTCAAGAATTAACCTGGTGGAAGAGACTGCTTCAACTTGTCAGCCTTCTCAGAGTCGAAGACACAAAGGGTATACAGGTACTTGGAGCAGCGAACCTTGAACTTGACGACATCCCTGCTTCTCTTGATCTTCACAGAGCGAGCATCTTTCCTTCTAGCAGTGAGAAGGAAATCCTTGATCTCATGGATTTGCTTGGGCTATGCATCAAAACAGAGAACAGACAGATAAGGCATCGAAACTCAGAAAACATAAACTTTGAATTATAACTCAGACAACAAACACCCATCAAATCATTAACTAAGAAGAGCAGACTATCCAGAAGACCAAAAAGCAAGGAAACAAGAATAATATCTAATCAATTGCTTGCATTACAACTTCCCACAAATTTCCCATATTTTTATATATTTATGATGAATGTACTTCGAATTTATCTTTCATATTTGCTGAAATACCACTTCTCCTACATGGTCAAAACATCCAGACGTAAGATTTCGTTTATATTACAAAAAGCTCACAGCCATACCCATAAACTCAATAATGAGATCGAAAAAAATCTAGCCAACGCTTTCCTCTCTTCTCAATGAGCTAATATTGTACACTTGACTGGTCTGTGTTCTAAACGACACAACACAATTGTGGTCTCACTTGAAAACAAATCATCTACATGCGATGCCATAAATATCGATCTATTACAAACCACAACTGAATTCTAACTCACACACGTCCCGTTTTGAACTCTTTGTTATTCCTTCTTACATGTTTGATCCTAAAAAAAGATGTATAACCTACTGACAAAATACCAATCAGCCCTAATAAGAAAACTTCAACTGAATCATTCCCCAAAATCGTCAAAAGAACTAATAATTTGAAGGAAAAAAACCAATTGAGAAGGAAAATAGACCAATCCCAAATCAAATCAAACACAGACATAGCCCAGATCAAAACTAACACAATAAGTCAGTAAAATCCGTGTAAACAAGAAATTAAAGAAAATAAAAGGAGCAAGAGATATTACCATTTTGAGTGGCGTTTCTCAAAGCTCAAGTTACAAAGATGCACACCCCAACCCTAGCCACTCACTCCTTTTTCGTAGGAACATATATAGGACAGCTAGCAAAAGGTTTATTTTTAAACCCTAGTTCTCTAACGGGTTTCCTGTTTTGCCCCTTAACTTGCTAAGAAAACGGGCCTTAACTATGTTATAAAATGGGCTAATGTTATTAATCTTAGTCTATATGGGCTTTCGACAAATGGAAATCCAAGGTTGTTGTTGAAGTTGTTGTGTTCCATTGGACCAGACCAGCTTCTTCAAAATCGTTCTAGTTTACTTTTAGGGGAGGATTTGAATAACGCTTCCTTTTTTTTTAGTTGTATCTCTCAAATCTCTTCTAGTTACTTTTAGACCATTGTGTTTTGGTTAAATCTAACTAATATTTTAAAAATCATACTAAAAGTTGAACTAATAAGACAAGGGATTTAAAAGTTTAAAGAATTTAATCAGTATTAGATCGTTTAAAAATTAAATAAAATTAAAGAATTTAAAATATGTTTGAAAGAGATTGCCTTTACTTAACGAAAATTTGAAGTATAATTGAAAAAAGATATTATTAAATGAAAATTAATTGATTTATTTTAGTTTATAAGAACTTATTAATTAATAAAATTTGATTGATTAATTAATAAATTGATCATTTTTTTAATAACAAGAGTTATAATAATAAATCAAACCAGAAATTTAAAAACCGAATCAAAAAGTTAAACAATTCAAGGCTTTTACGGTTAAAACGACCGAACCGGTTGAGTTTTTAAATCATTTGGATCTAATAAAGTCTTAAGTTAATAAAAATCTAGCTCATTTATTCTATTAAATTCAAATTTGATTTCTTATAAAAATTTTAACTTAAAACCCAATCTATAAGTTCATAGAATTTCTAATTAAAGAAATAAATATAAAATTTTATAACTTTGATAAGGTGTAAATATTTCATTTTAATTAGATCATCTAGCTATCAATCGGCAAGTATTGGACTTGTTAATGCTTTTGGGTCTTGCTTTTTTTGTTCTGATGATATTAAGATCCGTCTTTCTTTTACTAATCTCATCGTTAAAAGAAAGAAGAAAGATGGGACTCTCCCATGTACAAAACAAAAAAGGAAAAAAAGGCCATACATGCTTTGTTGATAGAAGGAATATTGTACTTCTTAAAAAAGATGATCCATCATATCAAACACTACAAAGATGAAAGAATCTAACTAAGATCTTCCCTACAAAACCAGCAATGATTTTACTGGAGGTTGGCCGAACTTAAAAAAAGAACAAAATAGAGTTCAAGCGGCCTCTCCCAACATTTTCGTAGAAAACATCAGCAATCCCCATTGCAAAGGCATCAAAATTATCTCGTGATCCGGAGAACATACTTCTATAAGTAACTTCATTTGCTTAGACCACAAAGGAAGTACGTGAGTCACTTCATTTATTGTGATAAAACCGTAGGAGTGTATTAGTTTCGCAAACTCTTCGATTTATCACAGTCGTTTCTAGCACAATTAAAAATTAGAAAAATTAACTGCATCAAATTAAATAAAAATTGATATTTGTTAACGCAGTTCGGCACACCTTGCTTATGTCTGCGGGGCCCTCATCTATCTTAATTCTTTCACTAACGATAATAGTTTTATAGAAGGCTTTTACTGAGCCGACACCACTCAACCCTTGATATTATTCCTCGTCCTTACTACCCGTGAAAGAATTTCACACCCAATAGTATGACCGCTTCTTACTAACCTCAACAGAGAATTTTCTCAATAATCTTTTAACGAAAGAACAATAAATAAATAACTCAAGTGATTAAACGAAATTTAATATAAGCAAAAACACTTGAGAAAGAAAAGAAGAATAACTTCCTGATAGTTTCAGCTCCACTAAAATATATCTTAAAGTCAGTCA
>JANQAP020000127.1:2405645-2417827 GCA_026874005.2 Erythroxylum coriaceum
CTTTCTCTTCTTCTTAATCTTAGTGAAACCAGCTGCGTGACTTTGATCCTTGGACGTAGATAGCATTAAGCTATCGAACCAAGTAAACCCTGTGTGCTGATCTTCTTCTTATTTCTTACATATTACGCTAACCTGAAAAATTCAGAATCACCTTTCAGTATCTTGCAAAGTAAAGACAGTATAACCTGAAGTTTATTCTCAACAACATAATAACGAGTAAATGATTTTAGCGTAAAAAGGTATATTGAAGGGGTTGTGTGAGAATAAGTTGGAATATATGGATGCGTTCGACTGAGAAGAGTTACAAGCACGAATAACTAAAACAATACAACTTTGACTGACAAATAAGGTCATGTACCACATCATAGAAATTACATCTCCTATGAAGTTATAAAAGAAGTTGGAGAGTCGATACATGTCGAAGTCTCTCTTCAACAAGTTATATATGTAGCAAAGACTCATACATGTTAAAAATGTAGGTGGGAACATATTTAGAACAACATATCAATGTATTAGACCAAATAGTCAAAGATCTACTGAGGTTTGATGTGACTATTGTAGATGAGGACAAAGAATGAAAGCAATGGTTTTGCTTTACACTCTACCTCCATCTTAGTACCTCTATCTTACTAACATTTCGTAACCATGCGTATTTTGGGCAAAGAGATTGTTGGGGGGAAGACAACATCTACTACGCAACTGATACACAACCAATAGAGACTAAACATGAGTGAAAACTTTAAAATGAGGGGTTGCATATCAAAGGAGACCAAGATCGTGGGAGAAAGCATAGTAAGGATGACTCATCTAGAAGCAGTCCTAGACATAAATTTAAGGGTATGTAAAAAGATAGTTTGATGCTAAAAGTGAAAACAAACCAAATATATCAAAAGGACTATCTAAACAAGAAGAGATGTGATGACAAAAGGATGTCTAATGATTCATCAAGATCTATTAATGTAGTGTATAGTAGGGACAACCAGTTAACTTTATAATTCAAGGATTGTGGACATAAGATGTTCACATCACATGACATCTTAAACAAGAATTGGTCTATGTTACATCAAGAAACTTTGGCACTATTTAATAGGAAGATGGTAAAGCTTACAAATTTGTTTGAGCATGACAGGTAAGAATCTAGATGTTTGATTTGTTAAGACACTATTTGACATTTGACATATACTAGATTTTAGGATGAACTTATTCTCTTTGGGCACCTTACATATGAATGGTTTTGGTTATAAAATTGATGAAGACAATATTAAAGTGATAAATGGTGCATTAAATTATGATGAAAACATTAAAAGTGACAAGAAACATCTTTAATTGGTAGGGTGTACAATTATAAGTAAAGATGTTTGATAAACATTTAATAGACTATGTTTTATACACATATTTAGTGTGTTTTTCTTGTTATTTGGGGGTTTTATGGTGTTTTTAATATTTATTTTTTAGTGTGTTTTTTTATCTCAATTGCTTTCATGGGTCAAAATGAGAGAAATTCAGGAGAAACTACAATAAGAATGGAAGAATTGGAGCCATTTTAGAGAGACATACTTGTGTAAGGATTATACACAATTGTGCAGGAACCATATAAGTCACTGTGAATGTATGTAACTTCAAAAACGTTATTTTGCCTATGTGAAGATGGGCATGCTTGTGTAAGTAATGTACATGGCTATATCTCATGCATGTGGAAGCTCTTGGGAATGTGTATATCTGAGAGTTTGAAGTGTTTTTGAGGTATAAGATCACTCACACGACTATATGACTGATTGTGTATATTCCAAAAATCCTAATTTTGCACTATAAAAGGCAATTATGAAGAGGAGACATAGGAGCAATAATTTGAGCTTGAGCTTGAGCTTGAGCTTGACATAATTATGAACCTAGGATGGTGGAAAATACGCAAATTACTTCAGAGATTCGATAGAGAACAACCTTTTATCGAAGTTTTAAGGGAATTATATATATATATATATAAACTTAACTCATAAACATAGAGACAAAACAAAAATCAAATGTTCAGAAGAATAATTAAAAACAAAAGAATCCATAAGTTTATATAGTGCCAAGGTATGATGAATTGTAAGTTGAGATGAATATTATGATTTGTTTTTTTATTTAATGCAATTTGATTGATTAATTTATTGCGACTTAATTATATGTTTTAAGTCTTAAAGTAATATATCCAAGATATTAGTTCAATGTTTGATTTCATATAATTGAGATTGACAAATCCTTTTGTATGAATAGATCTACCATAATTGGAATGACTTGCATGCAAATCTAGACATAAATTGACATAAATTCTCTAGATTAGGATCAAATCTAATAGTGAAATTCACGAATCAAGTAATGCAATCTTAAGTGTTTTAATTAGATGTTTTAGTTAATCAACTGAGGATTAGTTGTTAATAGAATTAAGAAATATATTAACATAAGATACAAATTTCTATGATCTAATGATTAAAAATTGAATTGCATGATAAATTGCTAATACTTATGAAATCTTAGGAGGATTCATTACCTATGTACTAGTTATTTGATATCGATTAATCTTATTGTTATATATGTTCTAGTTTACTATTTTGTTGAACTTCAATCTAGCTTAGTTTTAGTTAAATCATCATCCTATTTGTAGGTTAGATAATAGAAAAGAGGTTATTACTAGTACTTGTAGTCTCTGTAGGATCGACATTTGATATTCAATAACACTATAGTATAGTTTAAAGGTTAACTTGCCTATGAGATCTATAAAGTAGAGATCAAACCTATATTAAGTTTTGGTGCCATTGTCAGAGACTAGAATATTAGGAACACCCAATTTTTGTTAATCTAGACATTGTTTCTCATTTTATTAGTTTTTACTTTTAATTTTCTAACATATTTTATTAACTCTTTGGTTTTTTCATTTCTATAGGTCTTCAGATGAGTTTATGACCTAAGGAAATTCATTACACTTAGTTAACAAAGATTCAAAAATTAAGAGGATGGCTCGTAGAAATCTTCAAAGGACCTTATTAAAAGACTCAGGTTAAATCAACATATAGAAGACTTGAAAGGCCAGATTGAGACTAAAGGATCATAAACTATGACAGACTAATCAAGGACCATTATAAGACCTACTATCACGACTTGCAACTTTGAGATTAAATTGAACATATTCAAATGGTGTAGAAATACGTCTAGTTTGATGGGCTTCGAAATGAGGACCCCAATGAACACATTGCCAATTTTTTAGAATTTTGTGACATATTCAAGGTTAATGGTGCCATTAATGATGCAATCATAATAATTTTATTTCCATTTTTCATTGAGGAATTAGGTAAAGCAATGGCTAGATTCTCTACCTAGGGGATCCATCATTAGATGGAACCAGATGGTAGAGAAGTTTCTTCTAAAGTACTTCCCACTAGCTACGACTGCCAAACTGAAGAACAATATCTCTTCTTATGCTAAAAACAAGGGAGAGAATTAAGGAGATGTTAAGGAAGTGCTCTGATCATAGTTCTCCATCATGGATGCAAAATCAAACCATATACAATAGGCTTAGCTAAATAACTCAACAAATGATTGATGAAATAGCTAAAGTGGTAATGCTATAGATAATTAAACTCCTAGATGCTGGTGTGATTTACCCTATTTCTGATAATTCTTTGGTAAGTCTTGTGTAGGTTATACCAAATAAGGGAGGAATAATGATGTTACCCAATGAAAAGAATAAACTGAATCCTATGAGAACCGTCACTGGGTGAAGAATGTACATCGATTATAGGAAGCTAAATGATATTACTAGGAAAGACCACTTTCTTTTGGCTTTTATAAACCAAATGTTGGAGCGACTAGTTGGACATATGTACTATTGTTTCTTGGATATACTTTCTAACTACTTCAAGATTCCTATTTCCCTATAAGATTAGGAGAAAACAATGTTCACATGTCTTTATGGTACGTTCGCTTATAGGATGATGCCCATTGGGTGTGTAATGCACCTACTAAATTTTAGAGATGCATGATAGTCATATTTAATGACCTAATCGAGGATATAATGGAGGTATTCATGGATGATTGTTTTATTTTTCGCAATTATTTTGATTTGTGCCTCCATAATTTAGAAAGTGTTAAAGAGGTGTGAGGAGACAACCCCGGTTCCAAATTGAGAAAAATGTCATTTTATGGTATAAGAGAGCATAATTTTAAGCCATAAAATCTTTATAGGGGTGTTGAGGTAGAAAAAGCTAAAATTAAAACTATAAAGAAGCTACCACCCCTACTTCAGTTAAGGCTATTGAAAGTTTTTTAGGACATATGGGCTTTTATAGAAGGTTTACTAAGGATTTCTCTAAAATCTTTAGGCCTTTAACCAAGTCATTAGATAAAAAAAAGCACCTTTTAACTTTAGTCAAAAGTGTTTAGAAGCCTTTAACATTCTTAAGGAAAAGTTAACAAATGCCTCAACCATGGTTGCACTAGATTGAAATTTACCTTTTAAGCTAATATGTGATGCGAGTGATTTTACAATAGGTGCAATACTTGGACAATGAAAGGATAATCATTTTCAACTAATTTACTACGTTAGCAAGAATTTGACAGATGCCTAGGAGAATTATAATGTGACAAAGAAAGACAGATGCCTAGGAGAATTATACTGTGAAAAAGAAAGAACTACTAGTAGTGGCTTTTGTGTTTGATAAATTTAGACCTTATTTAGTCTTTTCTAAAGTTATTCTTTACATTGATCACTCTGTATTAAGATAGTTGCAGATAAGTCGGATGATAAGTATATATTACTTAGATGGATTTTGTTATTGCAGGAATTTGATTTAGAGATTAAAAATAAGAAAGGAGTTGAAAACTTGGCAATAAAACGTTTATCTTGCCTTAAAAACCCAAATTTGGAGGAGCTGAATGAAGAGGACATTAATGATTCATTTCCAAAAGAGTGCCTCTGTAATTTTGAGGTAGTAAATGATTCCAAAACCCCTTGGTTTGTAGATATTGAAAATTATTTAGTGGCTAAGATCTTATCAAAGGTTCTTTTCTATCAAAAAAATAAGAAATTATTTAAAAATTTAAAGGAATATTTTTAGGAAGATTCGTATTTGTTTCATGTTTATAGAGACCAAATAACGAGAAGATGTGTACCATACTCTAAGACGTAGAAGATCTTAAGACATTGCTACGCTGGAGCTGATGGAAGGCACCATAGTGTGAATAGGATTACTCAAAAAAAATGTTGAGTCAAGTTTTTATTGACCTTCAATGTTTCAGGATGCCTAAAGGTATACAGCTTTATTTGATAGATTCTAATGATCAAGTAATATCTTTTGCTAAGATGAGACGTCTTAAGATTTCATTCTTATTTGCGAAGTATTTCCTATTTTGGCCATTGATTTCATAGGTATATTTCTAGCTTTATTTGGTAATAAATACATCCTAGTGGCTGTTGACTATGTTTCTAATTGGGCTGAAGCTCAGTCTTTGCCCACAAATGATGCTAAGGTTGTTGTAAATTTCCTAAAAAAGTTGTTTTAACACTTTGGCACACCTAGAGAATTATTAGTGATAGGGGCACACATTTTTGTTATGTGAAATTCAAAAAGATACTTAAAAAGTATGGAATCACATAGAGAATTACCACCCTATATCGCCCTTAAACTAATGGCTAAGTTGGAGTAGGTAATAGGGACCTAAAAATAATTCTAGAATAAACTGTAGAGCACTAAAGGAAAGATTGTTAAGTTAAGTTAGATGATGCTTTATAGGCTTTTAAGACTGTGTATAAAACATCAATTGACCCTACACCTTATAGGCTTGACTTTGGGAAAGCATGTCGTTTACCTGTGGAGTTAAAATAAGGCATATTAGGCCATTAAGCTTATGAATTTTTATCTTTAACTTATAGGTGAGAAGAAGAAATTGGAAGTTAATGAATTGGAATAATGGTGATTAATGACCTACAAAAACTTTAAAATGTACAAAGAGAGGATGAAGAAATATCATGACTTGAGGATCAAGCAGTCCTATGAGAGGGAGATCAAGTTATTTTATACAATTCCTACCAAATATTGTTACCAGGTAAGCTTAAATCAAGATGATTTGAACCCTTTATTATAGAGAAAGTATTTCCGTACAATGCAATTGAGGTAAGTCATCCTCATAAAGGTAACTTCAAAGTGAACAACCATAATTTGAAACAATATCTTGAAAGTGAATTTGATAGTTTTACAGAGGAGATTAATCTAACAAAGTCATGTTAGATTATGCATAGGTACATCTAGCTAAGGATGTTAAATAATTGCTACTCAGGAGGCAATCCAAAATTTAAGATAGTTTTGATTAATTTGATTGATTGATTGACTCAATTTTGTTTTCCTTTGAGTTTAGATTTAGGATTTCATTGATTTTTAGTGTGTTTTGTGTTAAGTTATTAAGCATCCTTATTATTTTGCATATTTTTTGTATTTGTGATGTGTGTTATTTGATTCTAATTTATTAAGTTTTTAAGAATGTTTAAGTGTAAACAAAAATCACACTTCTTTATGTTTTACACGATTCCAGTGACTTACATGGTCACTAAACACTGTCACTTACATCCTTGAAATTTTTAAAAATTTTCACACAAAGTTATAGAGAGTTACACGGGTGTGGATAGTTATAGGTCCGTGTTTTAAGTCAAACACTTACATTGACATATACGATTAGTTACATGATTGTATAACTAACTATATAAGTCCACGACCCTTTTTAAACCCTAGTTATTCTTCTTCTTTCTCATTGTTTCTCCTTATTTTGCCATTTTTCTAGTGTGCCCTCTCCCTCACCCCCAACCTAGTAAAGCCATTTCAAACAACATTATAACACCCATATTGGATTTTTCTTGCATTTTACATAGACTAACTAGGAGTTTTAGGTATTTTGTAATTTTAAGGTTTATTCTCCACAAGCTAAACCACCACCTCTGGGCCCCCTACTGATTCTACCATAAAGGCCAACGATAGAGAATAACTCCCCCCTCCCCCAAATGTTTCCCTAATTTTGTTCTTGTTTGCAATTATAAGTTGAGTCTCAATCATTTCCTTATGAATTAGATTTATTTGATGAATTGTGTTGTGATTGGATGAAATTTGAATTTGGAATTATTAAAATTTCTCATTATTTTATATTTGTTAGATTAGGCATAAACTAGTGTTTTTAGAGTAATTAGTAAATGTTTGTTAGTTTAATTTTATACCCATTTAGTACTGTGCCTAATTTAGGGTTTAATTGTATGTGTAGTATAGGTTTAATTGTTTATTTTCATTTTAACTAAGACTGACAGATGTATACAATAGGGGGCATTGGAGCAGATCGGCTTGGCCCAGTAGGTTCATATCTTTTCAGAGTTGGAGTATGGTCCCAGTTCTTTGAGATTGTAGAGCCCTTATATTTGGAACTCACACTCAAGGTGTGCTCTACTTTCCTCATGGAAAAGTGCCACTACCGTTTAGATGCTCGAGGACGTAATGAGTATGAGTTACACAGACTTCTTTATATTAATGGGGCTCTATGATTAGGAATTCATATAGAAGTATGACAATAAGGACCTTTGGATAGATTTTTCTTACAGGATGATTCTTGACACTTCTAAGGCAACATAAACATAGAGGTAGATTATAACCTGAGTAAATCCTAAGTGTCTACCCTATGACATCCTGCACTCAGGTACATTCATAAGATCTTAATTCATACATTGAGTGGGCAAGGTGATAACTTTAGTGTCGCTAGGAATATAGATGTACTTTACTTATAGAGCATGAGAGAGAGGATGTGAATTCACCTAGGGCATACCTTAACCCACCATTTCTAATTTCAGAGTGAGGAGAAAAAGAGAGGGATGATATGCATAAAACCCTACATGACACAATTGGTAAGGAGGATGAGATTTTTTAGCCGATTACCATCAATGAGGATACTTGGCAACATGTACTTGTCTGTGCTGGAAACAGTAATAATGGTGCGGTTATGGTAAAACAATGTAATCAGTTACTAAAGATTGGGCAGTTTAAGCCTCTAAAGTGAGGTGGGATCACCTTGCAATTACCTAAAATGTATTTTCTAGCTTTGGACCTTACTGGAATTTGATGCATCAGGTTAACTACTTGTGTGGTTGTATAAAGGGGACCGAGAGGGTGCCAAGCATCATAGTAAATCCATGTGCATTATCCTTTCCCTATGATATGGAAAATATAAGGAGCTAAAGTGTCCCTCAGCTTCAACATTTGAATCATTGTCCAAATGAAATAAGGTTTTAGAGTGATTATCTATAAGCTTTTTCCTTTAAGAAAGTGGGAATGGATTCACTTAACCTAAAATGATTCGTGAGTAATAAAGGGCTTCTAAGATCTCTTAGCAAGGAGCATTTTATTGATATATCTCAAAGCTTTTAGCACTAATATGCCTTGGTTTTTTTGGTTTACACATCTCCATCTATTTAAGTTTGGCTTTGTTGTTGATTGTCAAACTTCTACTCCACAAATAATTCTTAAGTAATCTCTTAATGGACTTATTAGTTTAAGAGGAAGAAGAGATATGTACACTAATACACCTACAAGCTAGAAAGGATGAATTTTCTAATTGCAGTTGGCCTGTATATGACAAAAATTTGTTATTCCAATTGCTTATTCTCCTGGATATTACATTTAAAAGATGTTGGCAATCTATATATCTGAGCCTTAATACTAATATAACGAACAATAAGTATTTGAAAAGCTATTTGGCCAATTGAAATATAGTGGTATCAAAGATTCAAGCTACAAGATTGTCTATCCCTACTAAGAAGAAGAAGTTGCTCTTCCTTTTATTGATGCTCAACCATAAGATTGGTTGGAATGTATGAAAAGAGTTGAGTAATATTTGAATGAGTTCCTTTTATCTCTATAAAATAGGAGAATTTCATCAGTAAATTTAAATCGAAGAGCTAAAGTTCTTTGCACTTGTTATGGTGTTATAAGTTAATAGCTAATTTGATGTTCTCCTTGGTAAGTCTTAATAGGGCCTCCACACAAATAAAGAAAGGATAACAAGATAGTGGATCTCCTTACCTAAGCCCTTTACTTCTTTGAAGCTCTCTATTGGCTCCCTATTCACAAGGACATTAAAAAAGTCTATTGTAACAGATTCATGGATCTAGCTAATGAATTTGATTGGACAACCAAAAGCTTTGAGAATTTAAATAAGAGCCGCATCCTATCAAATTAAATGCCTTGCATTAACCAATCCCTTATCAAGTTTTTTCTGCTTATTGCTTCAAGTATAGTGGTTGCTTATAAATCTGAGGTCCTTCAATACCACCAAGTAAAGATAGTATCTAAAGTCATCGAACTTTGGTTTACTGATAGAAAGGTCATTTGCTTCATTTAACAAAATAATGTAGTTGAAATCCCTAGCAACTAACTAGGGGTTCTGAATTGATGCAACTAACTTTGTGATATCCTTTTATAGTAGTTATCATTGTGAAGCTAGGTTGTAAGAATAGATAATTGTAAAGTCAATGGGCCTTTAGTTATGAACTAAGAGGACAAAAACATATGCATAATGATCAATGTAATAGGAATTAATATTGGTAATTCTAGATGGATCATAAGCTAGTATTATCCTTTCATTGTAGTGATAACTGTGATTGGGAAGGAGTCGCCAATTTCTACTTACAAACCAAAGTCCTTTTTGAAAGGATGCAAGTTTTATTTTATTTTTCGAGAGACCAAGCAAAAAAGGCTTCTCAGGGGAAAAAAGATATAAAAAAAGAGCTTACTATTTAACGAGATTGTTTAAACCTCTTACGTTCCAAAAAGAAAAAAAAGACATCAAGATGGTTAAAAGGGAAGTGTTTTCTTCTTCTTCTTGAGGACCTCCTAAACAAGGTAAAAGTTGTGTCTTTTTCTTAGTTTAACAAAGTTTTGGAGTCAAAGGCCCTTTAAGAACTATCAAGAAAATTTAGGGGAAGCTTAGCACATATCACTGGAGCTTCAGCTGTAAGAAGAGAAGCTTCTATTGAAAGATTAAAGGAACTTAATAATCTGAAGGGTTAATGAGGTTATTTATAGTACTAAAAGCTCTTTCATTCTCAGGCTAAGATGCAAGTACATGATCTAAAGAAGAATTAGTCTCTTAATGCTTGAGATAAGATGTGTTTGGATTAGAGTAAGCAGTTTGAAGCTCCACCAATTCCTATTACTTTTCAAATTTGTGTACCTTGTTTGTAAGGATGAATTCCAAATTTATGAAAAGGAGATTTCGACCTTTATTAGGCCTCTTTTTTCCCCTAATCTCATTATTTTCATTATGCCTAGTATTTCTTTTCTAAGTTCCATCTTAATACATATTTTCGTATGTCTATTCTTCTCACTTTAGCCGTTTATTTATCAAGAAACAAAGGCTCTCCACATGAAATATGTTAGGAAGCGGAGTAAGGCTCTCCTTGCGGGGTTTTAGAATGCGAGAGGTCAGGAGGTGGTAGGGAATTGGAAGCTTGTGAAGTGTTAGGGAGGTTAAGAAACTTATGTAAAAAGAAGGGATGGATCCGAGGGGAGTTGGTGCTAGAATAATATAAGGATAAGGTGAAACTAGATCTTTTTTTATACCTGAAAAGGTAAGAAACACAAGTTCAAAGTATACGAGGGAATATTGTAAGAGTTAGTTAACCTAAAATAGAAAGTCAAAGATAGTTTGACCAAGAAAAATTAGAGAGAAGTAAGAGAAATTTTCTCTCTGTAATATATAATATCATATTTGATTACTAGATAATAATATATTTATTATTTATATTAACATAAATTAAATATTTTTATCTAATTTTAGTTTATTATTTACTAACATTAATAAGATAATCACTTCATTAAATTTCTAAAACCAACTTATATATATTAATTACTTATATAAAATAAATGGTAAATAGAAATGAGAAATTCATCATATTATTTATCAATATTATTACATAACAAAATAAAATATTAAATGAAGGACTATATTGTTCTGTTGATTAATATGTTATAAATTACTAATAAAATATGATAAATTAATATAATATTACATATTAATAAAATAAAAATAAAAGTGCATATTAAAATTTATTTATACTTTTTGATAAAATTAATGAGATATAACTATGATAAATAAATAAAACAAGAAGAAGTTTTATATTTTTATTTATGATATTAAGTAATTTCATTCATGAAAAAGTTTTATAATTTTATTTATTAATATTAAATAATTTCATTTGTAATAAAATAAATTAATACTTAATATGTTTGACACATACTACTCATATAGTTTTTTTCTAATCATTGCTATGACTTGGTTATTTATGCAAAAATATCAAGTCAAGGAAAGTTCTTAGGAAAATTTAGTGGTTTTTACTCTAAAAAATATTCAAACTTTTGTTGGGTTTAGTTAACAATTATAAATTTGAGTATTCTAATTTTAACTCATGAAATAAGATTTATTAATAAACAATGTCAATTTAGAAAATTTCAATCATGTTTGGAAATAAATTTTAATAATTTTCAAGTCTCCATTTCCATTGTATTTTAATTTAATTTAAATACTGGACCAAGCACCAATTATAGTTGCTCAAATGGATGAACGCTCCGTTATCTAACGGTGAAGATAGTTCCGTCACTAGTATAGCTATATATTAATTTACCGCTACAACTATGGTTTTCCGTAACTGCAGCTTGGGGTTTTCTTTGCTCTTGGAGGTTCATTCAACATCTTCAACAATGGTGAGTGTGAATCTCTCTTATATTATCACTATCCTTTAAGCAATAATAGAAATTACTATTCAGTTTTTTGTTTGTATATTTTCTTTGAAACCTTGTCTGCTTAAATTTTCTGTTTTCTATAGCTTTTAAGGTTATAAGATTTCGTTTTCTATGTTGGTCGCGTGGTGATTATGTTACGGAGATTACTGAAGACGAAGGAACTTAAGTGCGAAACGTAGAGGAGCTGGAATTGCTGTGAGGTTAAACGCAACATTTAGAATAAGACCAGACAACCACACATGTACGCGAGTGTAGGGAATGATTCACTAAATATATTAAGCGTGTATCACACCCTATGTATGACATGTCTGTTATGTTGAATGATGATGTTTCTCTCTCTCTCTCCCTCTTCTCTTCATGTACGAGTATGTTATTTGG
>JANQAP020000127.1:2448739-2466917 GCA_026874005.2 Erythroxylum coriaceum
TAGTTGAAACAGATTTTAACTAAATGGTTGGACTTGGTCTACTAACAAAATCTACAGTGACTTATTTTCTTTAATTACTGGCCAATCATACAACTTAAATATATAAATTTGTTTGCTTGAATTATTAAACTCAGTGCAAAGGTTATTGAATATGTCTAATGTACATAGGGAGAGTATTTGAAATGGCAATTGGACCCGAGGGCTATTACTCTACCAATGACTTGATACCCTCGACATATTTCAGTCATTCTTTGTAAAACTATGTTGAAGTGAGGATAGACAGAGTCTTCATGTTCATAGGAGCGGTATTAGTAATGAGCGACCACTTTCCATATGTATATAAGCATTAAGCATCACGTCTGTCTCGCCCTATTCCAAAGTTTTCCCTAATTCCGCCAATTTCTCAGGAGGTTCTGAAGCGCCTTCATCTCTACTGTCAGGGACTTGCTGCACAGAATGGCTTGTTTGCTTCTATTTTTATTTTTGTTCTTGAATTTAAATTAAGTTAAAAAATTTTGTTTATTTGAATTTTTTATTTTTATTTTTATTTTTTTCATTTTTACAAATTATGAAAATTATAAAAAGCAAATTTGTTTTTTGTTTTTTCTATTTTTCATAATTTTATTTGCTATAAAATAATTAAATATACAAAAATCAAATCAAATAATTATAATAAATTTAATTAAATTTAAAATATCTGTAAATATATAAATTTCAAAAAATTTGATTTAATAATTATAATATATTAAAAATAAATATTAATTCATAATCAAAAGTTAATTTTTAAATTATTTATTTTAATAAAATAAAATAATTTGTTAATAAATATTATATAAGATGTTAGAATAAATTTTTTTAATTAAAAATAATTTATCTTTAAGTTTTATTTAGTATGTTATTATTATCAGTGATAAAAATATAATTACGTTGACATTAATAACTAAATAAGTTTTTATTTTTATTTTAAAGAAAAAATAGAAACTGAAAATAAAAAATAAAAATTGAAAATCACAATAAAAAAACAAAAATAGAATTAAACGACTCCTAGCAAACGACTTGTATGTATTGCGATATTATGTTCTTAGGATAATGAATAGCAAAAACGTCTAAAATAGTTAACAATTAAATAAAATTAAAAATTTTAAAAATGATTAAAGAATATTATCATTACTTAATGAAAAATTTAAAGTTTAATTAAAAAAATTGTTAAAAAAATTAATCAACTTATTTTAATTTGTGAAATTAATTAATTAATTAATTACCGAATCGATTTGAACAATAAAAATTATTAAACTAAATTAAGTTAGAAATTTTAAAAATTAAACTAAAAAAGAATAGTTTAAGAATTTTTATTATTAAATTGTTAAGTTCGTTTTATTATATATATATATATTTTTACATACAGCGGAAAAGAAAACAAACAAAGAAAATGAAAAACTACACTATCGCAACTATCAAATTGTTAAGTTCGATTTTTAACATATTGCATGAAAATGCCAATCGAATTAAAAATATATTTTTCAGGCTCGCGACTATCAAATTGGACCTGTAGCCTAAGCCTATCCTCTCGTCACGCTCCGCGATCACTCTTTGAGTCTCTCCTGTTTGTGCCCTAATCGTCTGCTCAATGTTTATTGCGCCTCCTTCTTTGTTGTCGCCTGCTACCTGTCACGTTGTTCTCCGGTTTTCTCTTCGTGGGTTGTTGCCTTATTTTCACTGGAGATCCAAGGCCTTTGAAAGTTCCAAAGGACAAAATTGAAATTGCAGCGGCTAGTAAGCATTTAGGGTAAGAGATGTCGTTTTTATATTGCTAGTTTTTTTTTTCTCTTTCTTTGATTGCATATGAGGATATGTAAAGCTCGTTGTTGCTGCTAGACATGATGAATCAGTTGGACAGTAAACATAGTTAATTGTGCTGATAAAGTTTTAAGTGTTTCATATCTTAAAGAAGAGTTTCAATAATTTAAATAGATTCAACAAGGTTGTCTTTTTTGTCTACACATAAAGGAAGACGTTAACAACAAAGATCATCAATACTTACTATATAAAAATCCAGGTTGTATCAATTCATTTGTTAGTTAATATTCAGTAGAATGCCAAAAAGAGCTTATTCCTAAAACATAATTATTATTGGATATGCTTGAATGATAGCACAAAAGTTGATGGATGCTTGAGAAGGGGTTTTTAAGGCAATGGGTTAAGTTTGAAAGAGGAAGCTTTGATAATGCATGTTAAAAAATTGATTCAAAGCTCTTAAATCATAGTCTCAGCGTGTTTATTCAGAAAGTGCTCCAATACATGACTTTTGACCTGGTGATATCTTGAATAAACAAGTGCAACTTAATTAGGACGATTTGATAAAAGTAAAATTTTATATATTTCATAGGTGTAGTTTTCATATTTATAATTTTCTTTAGATGTCCCCTTTTTCATTAATTCAATTGAATTGGATTTAGTGAAAACAATATGTGAATTGTTAGGAATCTAAGACTTAATCTGTCTTTTATTATTGGATCTTTTCTCATCTTCCTGTTGATTTATTTATGCTACTGTTTCTACTTCTTTTGGAACAAGTATGGCTCCTTCCTCCCAATTGAGTTATTCGGTCTTCCTTTTGCTTTAAGGAGTTCCCCAATTCTTTATTTTATTCGCCTAATTTTAGAATTGCGAACACTATAGATGGTCGTGGGCAAGTGAAAGAAAAAAAGTAGCCCATCTCAGCGATAAAACCTAGAAAGAGCTTCAGATTCAGCTTGGGCTTCTAACTAAACTAGGAAACATCAAAATTCCAATTTGATCCCAGTGATTAAGAAAGGTAGAGTAGGACCTGACTTATTGCTATTCTATTCTTTTCTTTATCTTTCCGCTTGATCTCTATCCATCTTCTGACCAATCTCTGTTCTACAGTTCAATAAAACCATAGAACATGGAAAGCTCTTCTTTTCTTTTTGTTGGGTGCAAGAACATGAGAAGCTTTCCTCTTTCATATTTGAAGGGAAGGGAAGTAAAGGATGATTGATATATGGGCTTACAATAAAGCTTATATTTTTGTATTGGATTGGTGTTGAATTGTGGGAGATTGCTACATAAATCATGTGCTGCTTTTGAAGAATTGCCAAGTGTTTTTGCATTCTAACCGGTTTCATTTTCCATGCATTGAATAGGTTTGCTTCTTGTTTGAGAGACATTGGGCTCCAAGAGCTGGTGATGGCGACCCAAGCAATACATCAGGATAATAAGAAACGCACTTTGGAGGCATTGGAGAGAAGGTTTGCTGTTGCCAAGGCTGAGTTGCTTCAACATCAAAAGAAGAGCAAACAAGTGGGTGGTCAGGAAGGCGAAAGAGAAGATAATTCTCCAAAAACTTCTCTTCCATGTGTAGTTGACAACCCAGCAACTCTCTCTTCAAGTACCTCATTGAAGAAAGGTCTTTACTTTTTAGCTTGTTTACTTCCAGTTGGCTTGATGTCAAATTCCTATTGAGATCACATTTTGTCGTGGCTTCTGTGCAGGAAGTGTTTTTTTCACTGGTTACACTTCAGCCCAAGGTAAAGTATACCTTACTGTTTTTATATTTATCGTCAGCTAGATTTCTATTATTTGTTCATTTGTATTTCAGGTTTGTCGGATAGAACTGTTATGAACTAGATGGAGGTCTACACTGAAATGTATTTTTGCTAATTGTTATAACAGATATAGAAGAAAATAGTTTGGCATATTCACAGATTTCACAGCCAGTACATCAGAACCTGCTAACAACCGATACTAATGTATGCCATTTTTTAAAATTAAGGTCCTTGAAGCTGCATTTGTTCAATTTTTAATGTAATACCTTGCTCAGTAATGCTTGGTGTTCTCTAGATGTACTGCAATGGAGGAAATGGGGTGGAGAAAGTCTTGCATGATCTTCTTCAGCATGGTGACGCTTCTCAAAAGTACACGCAAGGATCTAAAACCAAGAAGATTGATAACTGGATCCTTCTTGATAACTATGTACAAGGACATAGCAAACCTATCAGCTCTGAGCTGAAGGCTTTGAAAACCCACTCAAAGCGCTCTAAACAGCACATGTCCATGAAGCAACTGAAAAAATGTGGATTATTAGATTTACAGGAAGATCTTTATAAGTACGTTTCGTAATTCTTTACTATTTAACTGGAGCTATTTTTTTCTATTTTCCCTTCTTTATGGTCTGTATGATTATAGGTTTACTTGTAATTTTGTGTTAAAAATGCAACCTTGCTCTACAGATATGATGCCTTTAAGACAATGCATGAAATGTGGAAGGGCTACATAACCCAGCTTCTTAAAAATACTGGGTAAGAAAATCAAAATTTTTAATATTTTTAATGCTGCAAGCATGCATCTTATATGTTTGGCCGGTGGATCTCATTAATATTACATGATTCAATCATGTAGGGGTAATCAATTGGCTCATTGTCTTCTTAATGCAGATCTACACGGTGCTATTATTCTAGGTTATTCTCCGTCCCACTGTTTTAATTTGGACTTTAGAGGCTTATGTTTGTAAGGGATGCATCATTTTGCATAATCAGTTTGACTCTGTCAGATTAAGTTATATACTTACGTTCTTTGTATTTGTGGCAGTTGCTGACTGTAAAATAGCATCTTTTACTGGAGTTAATGGTATTATGGTTCGTGAAACTCGGGAAACATTTGGGATAATTACTCGAAAGGATAAGTTTCACGGTAATATATCTAGTCTCACTCGTAATTTTGTAGGCGTGATTTAATGACGTTACTTTGAATCTTCTTTATTGGATGTTACTTCTCAGCTTGATTTCTGCATCAGTTCTTACTTTTGGTATTGATTTTTTATTTATTTTATTTTTTGGTCAGCCTAGTTGAAATTGTTTGATTAAATGGAGATACATGTCAACTCTTCCCACATTTGTTTAATCCAGCAAATGTAAATCAATTTAAGTAGAAAATCATTCATTTTAAAATCTAGAGACGAAGTGAGGGAAGCTGCCATAATATCTTATGTTTCTGACTGCAGAAAATATATTTGTGTCAAAAAACATTTGCATGCTTTACATGAGATATTTATGCCCTTGAGTCGCATTCGCATCTTGTTATCCTTTCGCCGAGTGTGCACCATGGTAAAATAACTTGGAGAACACGCTAACATCCTGATTTCTGCGTCTTATGTAGTGGTGCCAAAAAAGTTGTCAGTTTTTATGTTCCAAGTTGACTGCTGGAAGATCACATTACATGGTGACAAACTTACCTCAAGAAATT
The DNA here is from genome assembly GCA_026874005.2 of Erythroxylum coriaceum. Lineage (NCBI taxonomy): Eukaryota > Viridiplantae > Streptophyta > Magnoliopsida > Malpighiales > Erythroxylaceae > Erythroxylum > Erythroxylum coriaceum. The sequence continues at coordinate 2,454,002 of JANQAP020000127.1, forward strand.
TGGGAATATGATGGCCTCTTGTTCATTTTTTGTCGGCTACGCCATGGTAGACTGCTGTTGTATGCTTCTGTGCTCAGTTTTCATCTCAATGTAAGGCAATCAGGCAGTAGGAGTTCAGAGTAAGGTGCTTAACGAGATGACATCATAGCATAGGCTTTTGATAGATATACATTAGCTACAGTGGTTGAGGTGCTCAAACATCATAATAGTGAAATGTTGTCGTTTGTTAATGACATGAAGAGCAAGTCTGAAAGGTTATTCCACTTTTTAGTATTTTTTGGAAGTAGACGATTCGCTGTAACTTTGTTGTACATGAAAGTTAATCTGAAAGGAAGGTTCAAGTTTGCGTTGAAATATAGCGAATTATGTACCTGGCAGATTTACTCCGCCACTTAGGTCCTCCCGGGGGTGAAAATTTTCGTTTGTGTCATCATATGATGCAAGAGATTATGAACAAGCCAATTTCGCAGGAGCAACAAAGTGTGGTGAATTTAGGTGGTGGAGCTTAGTAGGATAAATTGACATGAAATTCTTATCTTTATTTGGGTGAATGTCTAACACATCAATGTTGTATGAGATCTAGATCAGTGTGATCATCCGATTATAATGATATAGGGATATTGGTTTAAAATTATACTTTTATGTTTAGAAACTTTGAGATATGTCTGTCACGTAGATTTGATGGTGTATAAGAGATTTCTTGAGCAAAATGTCAATCTAGGAGGTCAGAACCTACTCCATACGTCTTGAGTTGGCTTGTAAATTTCAAGAATTTGATTAAAACATTCTTCGAATGATCTTGTGAAAATCAAGAATATGTTACAATGAATAAATATTAAATTCATGCATCAATAGAAAGGTTTTCATCAGACAACAGTATTTATTCCCGTATCTGAAATGTGATACGGTAAAAATATAGTTTTAAATATTTTTTTTAAAATTAAAATTTGTAATTTTTATAATATTAAAAATTAAAAATGTTGAAAAAATTTCTGAAATTGTATCAAGTTCTATCTAATCCCATTGTATCAAAGCTTGGAAAGCTAAGACGGGAGTTGTAATTGGAAGTAACCCAATTCCTCTTTTTGGAAAATAAAATTTATTTAATTTTCAAAAAAAGCTTGGAAAGTTAAGGCTAATGCAAGATAGATTATGACAAAGAGAAAGGGGTGCAGTGTCACTCCTGCCACTGACAATTTAGCAGTGACATTGCAACTGTTCGTGCGTACATACTCTTCTCGTTCAACTGAAACTGTCTTCTTTATGTTTGAATATTCTGTTTGGTTTAATGACTTGAAGGAGATAAGCCTGTTTATTTATTATTAAAACTTTATTTTTCAATGTTTGAATACTAGAAGATCAAAATAGTACCTGAAAACCGGTGGCCTGGCGTAGTCTCAGGTGCTGACATTCTCAATCTTGTCATTTTGGTAAACAACATAGGCATTTTCGCAACATAAATCCTGATCTCTTATAATTAAACAACCTTATTTATCTGTTAATTTTCCCAAAAAAAAACCTTATTTATCTGTTAAAAGTTGCTATCTAATTGAAAAGGGATATATGTTGGTAAGAATTTATGGCCAATTAACTGATATGGAATGGAATGAACAAACAGGCAGATGTACCCTCTTATCCTATACGGATTCAAGCGAGGCAATCAGAAACAATCCATCTTCAACTACTACTATAGACATTCAAATTTGTATTTGAATCAGCACCAATCCATCTTTTAGATTGGAAGACTTTATTTGTTCAAATCGTACGAGGTTTGATAACTCTTCCAAGAAGAATCCAATCTAAAGATACAGAGAATGCTTCATTCTTTAAAATCCACTACTTTTATCAAGGAGCACTTGCTTTCTCTCTAGTGGTCCTTAAGAATATAGTTAATAAACGTTTCTCGGTATTGTCAAATGTCAACTGTTACCATGTATCAAGGGTTAAGTAGGTTCAGTAACACAGGAAAGTTAGACCAAACCATGGACCCGGAGTTCGTAGTTCAAATGAGAAAACAATGCACCATGCACACACACAAGGAAAAGGGAGCAGTCTGAAATGGTTTTATCTAAACCCAGCTTCTTGTTCTAGCTACAGATTCTCAAGTGTCCTGCTTTAAGAGGGCAAATCCCATAAATCCCTGCTGTTTATACAAGAATTTGCTGATGGGCCTGATGTGTTTGAGGACTTCCTAAGGGCATCTGTTATATCAATGAGTAGATAGGGGAATGGAATGTTTTAACAGGAACAGCTGAGAAATAAGCTGTCAGACATTGCAGATACACTACTAAAAATAATCAGTATAAATCCTAGTAGATATTACATCTTAACAAGAATGGATTGGTCATAAGCGTATAGATTAATATGGTAAACTTAAATGACATTGTTTTCCTTTGGAAATAGAGGAACAGTTTACCAATAAGAACATACGGAACATTTCCTACAGATAATAAAGACTACATATATGTTGCTAAGATTATATCAAACATTTGGACACCGGATTTATTGGTAAATTTTCAATAATATCCTGTACTCTCGTGAATTTTCATACAAAGACAAGTGAGATCAAAACTGCCAACAGACTAGTTAATCTAAATATGTGGAACAATGAAATTTTGTATGTGAAGAAGATGTCCTGTATTTACCTAACCTGAGAGTAGCTCAATAAACTGGAACCATTTGCCCATAACGAACTTGTGTGCACGTCCAAATCTTTCTGTTCACTAAGGGAAAAAAAGAAATACCAGTAAGATAATAATGCGAAGAAAACGTGCAAGAAAAAAACTGAGACCTACGAAGACTCCACCGAGTTTACATGCTATCACATAACCACTTGAAATTCTCTCAGTTTGGTTCTGCTTCCGTCAAGAACACTCAACCATTTCACAAGGCACTTGCAAACATACTTGATGTGTAGTTTCCAAGTTCCATTCAGATGAATAAAATGATAGTTTCAAATGGTCTTATATTAGACTTATAATATTATGGTCACCCAAAGCAAGTAAAGGTCATGAAAGTATGTAGTTTATTTTAGTGTCACCATGAACAACAACACATTTCACTTGATTCCATACAAAACGGTCTGCTTGAAAAATCAGAGATAAAAAGATAGTATTCAGAATATTGTGGGCCAGATATGATAAAATTCGAGAAAACATGTTCTGCTAAGTGGATGATAAGGTTTGAATATAGCATTGCTCCAATAATAGACAGAAAAAATGAGAATGGTTCCTATTCTGAGCTCATGCACAAAGCTTCTTAGTTCAATAGACCAGTATCATGTTCTCTTAGTCCTAAAGATGGCTACAATGAAAATCGATACATGTATATACTGAAAACTGATCATGATGCTCTTCATAAGCCATTCTTCTATTCATTATAGTCTAAACCATAAGGGTTTAGACCATAATAAGAGTTTCTGCGTTTCATAGTCGTTACATCAAGTAGACCCAGAATTATGCAAGACAAGTATCCCAACTGTAAAAGTTTGACTAATCAACTGAATTCTTAAAAACTGCAACGAGCACTTTGAATTAAGCCCAACTAAGATCCGTCTCTACTGAAACAGAATATGTTGACAACTTAAAGGATGCAAGTGATAGTGGCTGAGAACGAAGCATGCATGAATTGAAAACCTCACATCAATCAATAGTAAGTGCAACAAATAGTTACCTCACGGAAGATGATAGGAGAAATTGGAAGTACAAGAACTGAATGAATCTTGGACCAGCAACAGCACTAATCGTTAACAATTCCATCCTAAATTATCTAATAACAAAACTCTGTCCAGGCGGAATCGTAACTTGGCATCTTCACACATAAATACCAACTCGGAGTGCTAGAATTGGATGCAGACAGCAACTGTACACGAGAAATGACAGAAGGCTATTCACCATTCTGAGATGCAGGACTTTTGTTTTTTATTAGCTGCCTCACCAAAAAAAAATTAGTCTCATAGTGAGCAGCTATGAAAGAAAGATATGGCATCCAAAATACAGAAGATTAAACAAGAGAATAAAGGCTGAAAGGGTGGCATTAGCACAATTTTGTTAATTAAACATGAATCTCACTTTGTAAAAGTACTTCTTCCGAAGTTTGATAGCAGTGCGTATACACCGTTTGACGTGAATCTTCAGAACCTTATCATTGAAAACCTGTATGATATAAGTATTAAATGTTAAAGAAAAACATTATGAGAATAGTCAGCAAGTATGGAGGATTCAAAAATCAGATATTAGTCGAGGTATATAATACAGCAAGGATTGACAAAACTTTTACGATTCCTATAATAGGTGAAATGCATGTTTTCCATACACCAATAAGACAACAGGGTTGACTCGGACTCAATTTTCAATCCTTTCCTACTTTTCCCCTGAAGTTAATATACAATCAAAAGTTTCCATCCACGCATTCAAACAAGTCAGATAGGTTATTATTAATCCCATGGAGTTCTCTGAGCAAAAGAAGATGGAGAACAAAAATCATAACAACCAAGTTCCAATCTCAACAGAAACTAGGAGATAGTAGATAGATGATCCAACATAGAACAAAAAAGGTGAAGAGGAATGATTATCATGCACCACTGTCATTTATGATTATATTAACTGCAAAAGATCTTGAATTTTAAATACATGCCTTAATCATATCGTCAATTGAGCGTGTTTCTCTGATAATTTTATGACGGTTAATGATTAATATAGCTGCCACACAAAAGACTGGCAGCTCATCATCTCCATTCTTAGTTGATGACACAACATTGCTAATCTGAAGGTGACCACTTTTTGCCCAAAAATTTCTTGTCAGACCACAGAAAGGATGGGAAGATTCTGCCTTCATCCCAGTGTGGTAAGAAGTGGAGTGCTCAGCATGTCCATTCTTTGTATGTGAACCGTCCTTTACAGGATTGGCACCAACTTCTTCAAATTCCTCTTTCATTTCTCCTCCAGAATCCCTTGGAGGATGTACCACCAGAGCCTCCAGACAATTTTCCTCTAGATCACAAGCTGTAGATTCATCGAAATCAACAGCCCACATCATCTGCAATAAAGGTAATTACATCAATCAATAATGTATACTGCCTGCCAACTGAAGGTTAAACCTTATGTCCAATTTCTTCAACAAAAAAGGCATACTTTTACAGCAATTATGATTCGAAGTTCATATTTTGGTTGTGTCAGAGCGACTTTGCTAAAAGATTCCAATATATAAGAGAAAATTTCTAGGAACACCAATAACCACTCGTTCATCTCCAGTTTTCAAAAAATAGTAATTCCTGATGCAAATCAATGTACAGCACAGGACGCAAATACAATATTCAGGGAATGCATGCAAAGAGTTCAAACCAAGAACCTGCATATTACAAATAAAAGAGCAACTACACACTAAGCAAAATGGAGTTGATCTATTTTGTCCATCTCCAAAACATAAAAGAGTGTACTACAAGGTGTTTAGAAAAGATCCTCAAATAATTACACCAACATGAAAGAACAAATGACAACACAGATCAAGTAAATCCACCAAATGAGAATGCAAAAAAGTTTTTTTTTGAAGAGAGGTAAATTTCCATTGGAGACTAGCCCTAGAAGCTTGCCTGGTTAGAAAGACTACCCGGTAGCCATATGCAAAATGAAATTAGGCATGTGCTGCCAAAGGTTTCGATCTTCTAAATTTTGGCTAATAGGTTACCACTTTGAGTTTCATGTTACAAGCAAAACAAGTACGCAAGTTTTTAGGTAGATTCTTTCGTCACCAATGTTGTAAAAGGAAATGCACCTCATATATTTTGTGCAGAAGAAACAAATAAAAAACACACACCTCCCACATTTGAAGAACCTCAGTGAAAGATAACTCCCTACGAAAAAGGACCATCAGCATCCTGAAAGCAAAATGAAGGCTTTCAGCACCAATATGCAAGAGGTGTGCAAAGATTTCCCTGTCTGTTAGTTCCAAAATGTGCCACAATGCTTGCAACTGTTTCATCACTCCGGTTGGCCCTTCCATCTGAAAATTTTCACGCTGGAGAAGAGCAACAAATACATTTTAAAGATAGCAAGAAGCATTTTGACAAAACATGTTTGACAACTCTAGTAATACCATTCTCCTCAGAAGCATTTCAAAGCACCAAAACGCATCAGCATCATCCTCAAACAGAACAACAAAAGGAGACAGCAAGTCACTCATTCCTATATCAAGTAGTCAAACAAGTAAACAATGAGTTTACAGCTTCAAATCAAAACTTCAATTTTCCATCAACTAAAGTTAGGATTTTCCACAAAAATGGGATGTGTTACAACCTTGACAATAGCCTGTTGCAGGATCAACCCATGCATAAACAGCAAGGATATCAGACATCCTTGCTAAATTTCTCTGATCTTCATAAAACTCAAGATGACTATCTGTTCTAACAACATCGACAACTGAAGACAAAAGTTGAAGTTAGCTCCCAAGTCATAAGAAACAGTTCATTACATAGATTCATTGCCTCTATGAACGGAACATAGATAGGAGTTACCTATGCGGTGTAAAGTCCAAAGCCATTCAGATTCTCTGTTATCGTGAGTGGCCACTCCTTGAGAAGTTGTTGCACTTGTAGGCAAGAATGATGTTTGTGGAGCATCTGATATTCTAAATCCATTCAATATCTCTTTCTCTATATTATTGGACCAAGATGCACATCCGTGGTCATCACAATGAACCATTTCAATTTCAGAATTGTTATGATGAGAAGCAGGTGGAAGACTGTTAGAATGTGAACCATTGGGTTTCATGATTAGTTCTCTGTTGTTATTAATTTCAAAACTGTGCATCCTGTCATCTTCAAATCTTAGTTTCCGTTGGATAGAAGGTTTGTCAGCTCGCTCCTTATTGTATTCTTCTCCTCTTTTGTCAAACAAATTTATGACAGGTAAAGCAAGAAAATCAAAATAACCCTCTGCATCATATCGTAATCCATTAGCATCTTCTCTTTTACGGGAACTACTACTGACTGGACCGGACTCAGGAACAAAATAAGTGTCAAATATTGCACTATCTGTGCTTTCTCCCACATCAGTGAGCTCAATAGAATCACTAGAACTATCCCTTCCGCATTCATATGACGTATCCATACAATTATTAGCCAAATTTCTACAGTTCCCTACTGCATCAGTAATATGAGTAGAATCACTATGACTTTTTTTACTTTCATCTTTAGCTTCCCCCTTCCCGTCATCCTTGGATGTCCGCATATCCATAACTTTGGACCCCACAACAAATGCAAGTTCACCAGTTCCTATACTTGAATGCATCATTTGGCATTGCCTAATAAGGTCCTCATAGCGTTCCCTGAAGGACAGTTTTAATAAAGTGAAGATGGTAAATAAAGAAGTTTACATGTATTAAAGAGGAAAAAAGTTCTAACCATATAATACGTCAAATAACTTGTTTAACCGAGAAAGGAAGGTGCTATGTTAAAACAACTATCATATTTACATACCAATCATTGCATCTCAACTAATAAATGGTACAAATACAATGACATCTAATACACACACAGTTCGCACATACTTATATGTGCATAATTGTCAACAGACATTTCCAGTGGCACTCTCCCGCACAACTGTGTAATGGTAAATCATAAACCAAACTGAATCTTTTAAGAGTGGAGATCTTATAAGAATCATTTGCTATGAATGCTGAACCTATACTACTATAAGCAAAACAAGTCATTGCTGTAATTTGGAGCCAATGAAAATAGGAAAATAAACACATATACAGATAAAAGAAAATGTAAAGAGTAAAATGTCCCTAAGTCATTATCTCCTCTTTCACCTGCCAAGTCATGCTTCCTATTCTTTTCAGCAATCGACATCTAATCTTTCTTATATACTTTATGACCAAAAGTGACCAAATATCAGCCAAAGACCTAACTCCAAGAATTTTGGCAAATCCAAACTCCAAATCCAAGAATTTCAGCCAAAGACTACGTCAACCCAAATTAGATGTGATAATAGTGGCAGAAATCATTTCAGTGCCGAAGACTTCTACATCTAAATGGATACAAATTGATAAAGTATTATCTGATTCTGTTTACACACTAGAATCAGACATACTCTCGCATTTCTTCTTCAAGAAATCATACCTTCCTCGTTCCTTTCTCCACCATCCTGTTGACTCTACAATAACAAAATGAATGGACAAAAAAAAGAGATCGAATAAACGTTCCATGAACCCCTAGTAAACTTTAAGGGGAGACAGAGTGAGAGAGTGGAGAAGTAGCTTATAAGACTCAACCAAGAAATGAAAGTTGAGAATAGAAAGATAGCTGTAAGATCCAGTCTTGGGTTAGATCTCATGAATCCAAAAGTCTAGACAGATATCGATTATAAACAAATATGTATCGAACTTTAGTTTGAGAAAAATGAACAAAATAACCATCAGAAGGACTAGCAGTTCACAAGACCAGAAACTAAGAGCTTTCTTTACAACTATTGTTAGGAAAGATAAAATAAAACTTGCATGAATAGAAGAAGCTAACCCTTGATATGTCTAGTTGTCTAGCATATAGTGATGTATCCTAGTTCATGTTCTAACTTTACCAATGTTCTTGATGCTTTGGCACAAAAAGCACGAGGCCAAGAGGAATGAACTTAATGTTGGACAATGCAAACAATAGAGAGGACCAAGAGATGATACCACAGCTCACATTCATTATTTGGAATAGCATTACAAACCGTCATCGAAGTAACTGGATAATTCCATTATTTTCATTTGGAAAAAATGCAGCAGGACAATACAAGGCCCTAAGAAACATTATTAGAACCAATGATAAAAGGAATTAGAATTGTAGACCTCCGGGCTATCCTAAGTTGCCTTCGATACTCAGCAGTGCTGTTCAGTTGATAACAACCAAGTAAAAATTCCCAAACTTCTGGCCTAATCGATGGATCCACACCCTGTCAGAATGCAAATACAATCATCATAGATGAAAACAAAATGTACTTGACTACTTTAACAGAGTTCTTAATCAGATTGGTGAGAATAAAAATCCATTCAGGACAAGTAATAGACAATAAACTCTGACTCTTACAAGGCGACTGATCTTTTATCCATTGTAGGATAGAGGAAAACAAAATATGATGCACATGCATGAGTGTGTTTGCGTGTGCACGCATGTGGAAGCAAGAGAGAGAGGATGTTTAGATAGTAAATACAAATGCAAATCATGAACAGTGCTTGAGAACTTCAAGGATGGAATAATACTTTTTCATTTTCAATTGAAGAATATATCGATCTACTCTTAATAACCTATCCAGCTTAAAAATAGCATGGACACCCATTAAACTTTAATTCTACTGTACAGAAGCACAAATACGTGTAAGCCACCAACAGTTAAATTTAGAAAACAGAAAAACCTATCTGCTTTCTGTTTATGCTTTTGGAGTAAGTATGTGCTTTCCGATAATGACGTAGATCAGAACAATCAGACTAATTATACAAAACAGTTTTTGAATTTTAAAGGTCAAAAGACATGCATGCTTTTACCCCAAACATGTTTTAACAGAAAAAAGTAAAGAAATCTCAGACTTTGCAATAAAATAAGAGAAACAGAAACAGAGAAAGACATAAATGGACTGTGGCTTAGGCACATAATCAATGCAATATGACACAGCATACCCCCAAAACAATCAACTTGAGTGCTTTCTGAAAACTAGACACCTTCCCATCATTGTCAAACGTTGCCTGCCACTTGTCTGGCTTCAGCATTCTGCCTACCTGCTCCATTGAGAACAAGATATCTCAGAAAAGAGCTTCAAATGAATAAAAGGAAACACAGTTATTTTTACAGCTAAAATTCAAAGGGAGCTAAAATGTAAAAAGACCTCTATCCAACTTGGACAAGCCAAACCATCCCCACAATTCTCAAATTCAAGAAACTAAATTAAGGAATTCACAAGACGCAAGAGAAGGTGACATGTATTGTTGAAGTTTCTCTCTATGCTCCAGCTGTACAACAAAAAGAAGAGTCAAACATCATTTTGCTCCATTAGGTTCTTTAGTATGAACAAACAGCTAAAAAACATCAATTAACATCAAATAATTAGCTGTTGTTTGAGCTAGTTGGAGTCCAATGTCCTGAAGGCATGAATGTGGACCCCTTTAATATGCAACATGACATTGAGCTATCTGGGCCAGAAACTGCAGATAATAGAGAAATAAGATCCAAAGTTGATGTTGCTTAAGGACAATCCTCAATTAAAATCCTTTACATGTTCATGTACTCTTTGATTCTACGTACATAGAAGCATAACAATGCATAAAATTCCTGTATTCGTTTCCTATCAGAATCAGTTAACAAAGACTAAGCGGAATAGCCATTAAACTTAAAATCATTCAAGTGATTCTAAAATTTTGATGGAAACTACTGAATCAACTCTACAAATACCATCTCTTTCCTCTTTCTATTTGACCCAAATGCATTCCTTCTTGGATAATAATGCATAAGACATTCAATGTATATAACAGTGATCATTCAGGAAGGCAAATAAAGCTGCAATGATCCTTAATTTCTGTCACGGCCAAAAAGAGATCAGGCAACTTACTCCAACCACAGTAAACTAAACAATTTCAATAAAGAACAACAGAATATGCAGTAGAGTGAAAAAGAAAATGAAAAGCAAATGGATAGATAAGAGAGTCTTACAGCAATAATAACCTTTATAGGTGACTGAGAAAGACAAGGCTCCCCAATATCGCGCACCATAGAACTCATTCTCTGCAAACTTGCTATCCCTGATTTCCCACAGCTCCATTGCTTCTCCTCCCCACCTCCTACACTAGACATCTACAGCTTCCACACATATACACAACCACTCAACTTCCACCCTCTTCCTTGTTACAACAACACCACGCAGATTCAGACTTGAAGAAACCACCAAAAAACTGCCAACAAAACAACATAACGTTCCTTGAGAAAACATAAATTTCAAAAAGTATAAAGGAAAAGATTAAGCGTTTTACTCTAAAATTCAAATTTCTAACAAATACAGAATTAAAAAAAAGAAGAAGACTATTAACGTAAGTAAACTGATTTCCATCTCTGATCAAACAATCGACATTGATACCAAAACCAAAACGATCCTCCCACACACGAGGTCAGTGAATCGAAGAATCCGTAATCAGAATCCCTGATCGCTCAACTGATCTGAACACGTAAACACAAACGCAAGTGCAGAGACAGACAGGCATGCCTATAGAGAGAGTGTGTGAGTACCAGAAGAAGAGAAATGAAAAGAAGGTGATCTCTGGGAATGTGAGAGGGATAGATGGAGATGGAGGATACCCTCCTCCGTCGCCATTACCGATCTTTTCCGTCTCTCTCTCTCTCAGTGTTCTTCCTTTAATTTGTTTCTTTCTGTAAGTTTCTTCTCTCTCTCTCTCTCTCTTTTTAATTTTTCATTTCTTTTTGTTTGATATTTGGCTTTGGACAAGCAGTGTTTTTGCATGGGCTATTTATTTTTATTATTTATCAATTAGATCTACTAAACATCATTCATTATATAATTAATTTTTAGTTAATTAACACGTTTTATAAAATAAAAATAATAGATGGAATTTGTTAATTCAATTATATTAAACTTCAATTTCAGGACTAAATTTTTAATTGCAATCCATATGATGCAAAGATTTTTATTTAAAAAATATAAATTGATTCGCAAACCAAGTTAAACATCAATATAGTAATGTCGTTTGAGATGTCATATGAACATGAGAAATCAATTCATAGGTTTTTAAGTTCCCAAGGTCTATATGTTTAATATTTGTTGAAATCTATTTTTTGTTATGTTTATGACATTTTATTTTTGAAAAAACATATATCCTATATTTAAAAGTTATTGAAATGGTTATAATTAACTTGACAAGTGGAACACTTACCAACATTTAGACGGTTGCTCATGCTATCAATCATGATGCCTTTATTTATCAGTTAAGGAGGCAGATGGACGAGATCCGCAGTTGTGAAAATAGAAAAATTGTAGACACCTGTGCCTGGAGCCTGGTGGATAAGTCATGGACTGGGACTGGTTGCTATAATGACCTCTTTGTTGTCGTCTTGTTCTAGTTGCTTTGGTCATTACTGTTTTAAGTTTCACGCTTCGCCAACAACAATTGTAAGAAATTCAAAGAATTTATGTACTCACTTCTCATAAGCTGACACGTAATTTTATTGTCAGCCTTTAGATCCAATCACTTACTGTTTTTTCTGTACTAAGATGGATGTAGCGTTGCATTACTTGACTTAACAAGAAAACTCGGGTTGGCATAGGTGCGTCTAACATTGCTCAGGAGGCTTCACCAGTCACTCCCGTAGGCCGTATGACAAATGTCAATACAAGACGCTCTAAGGCTAGGCTTCATTCTCTTGCAGGAGTCGCTCTGTACAATCCTTCTTTTGCCAAGTCTGCTAAATTCCAAGGTTCAATTTACTAAAACGCGGATGTTTATTGATGAGATGTGATTTTAATCAGACTTTTTCTTTTATTCTAAATTAATTTTAATACTTAAATTGATATAAATAATATTTATTTTATTTAAAGATGACAAGTAAAGATGGGATAAAATTAGATCATTATTTGTTAAAGTAAAAAAGATGATAGATTATTACAGTAGATAAAGTCCGATCACACCTAAAGTTAAATTCATTACAAGAGTAATTTTGTGAGGTTTTGTTCTAAACGCAAATCTTTATTTCAATTCAAGTATTTCTTATTTTATATTCTTTTATTTCATGAGTTATCAATATTGATTGATTTAACAAATTAATTTGATATTGATTATTTGATAATTATCTATGAATTCACTGAATTGTAATTCTCGTAATTGGTATATGTAACAAATATGTTATATATGAATTTATATATTTAATTTGTGAGAAATA
>JANQAP020000127.1:2555334-2566866 GCA_026874005.2 Erythroxylum coriaceum
AGTTTGGCAAGATGTAGGACGTTGATACCAATGTAAAGATGTGTACTTTGTGGATTTTTGTATATATTGAATTGCATATTGCGAGCATTTGTGATCGACCCAAGAAATAAATAGAAATATATCAAACCTCTATTAGCGTTAAAGTTCGAAATTGTTATTATAGTTTCTTGCAATTATATTTGATTACAAATTCCAGCTTTTTGTGGATTGAATTGGGTACTTTGACGCAATTATACGAGGGAATTGAATCAATTGATTCTTAATTATTTCATACACTGTATTCGGTTGGAAATAAGGTTTTTAATGAAATGAAACGAAATGATTTATAATAGAATGAAATATAAATTAATGTAATATTAGAAAATTGTTGTTTGGGAGGAATAGAATGGTTCATAATGTAATATGGTGAAATGTTGTTTGGATAAAGGGTTTATAATATAATAAAATGTACGGTTGTTTATCATTTTACATTTTTTCCTAAACTCAACGAATCGGAAGTTTTTTATTTTTATTGTTTACGATAGAATGAGATGTAATATGAAATCCTTCTCTTCCATTTCATTTCATTCTATTATAAACTCTCATCTCAAACAATAGAATAATATTACAATTAATTTCATTCTATTATTAAACCCCCAATAATGGTTGCACGTAAAGTTTTTAATGGAATGGAATATAAATGAATGTAATATTAGAAAATTGTTGTATGGAAATGATGGAAGGACTCATAATATAACATAGTGAAATGTTGTGAGATGTAATATGAAATCTTCTACTTCCATCTCATTTCATTATAAACTCTCCTGTCAAACAATAGAATAACATTACATTTCATTTCATTTCATTCTATTAATAAACTTCGGATCAAACATAACCTTAATATTGAGGTAAGTATTGCTATCAATATGTTTTTAAAACGATGGTAAGTTTAAAAGTTAGGTATTAAATCGTCATAAAATAATTTACAGATTGAATAAAATTAGTATTTAAAATATGATTAAAAGAGATTATCTTTATCTATCAAAGAATGAAACTTATTTTAATTTAATAATCTCTTTTTTCAAGTATACTTCATTCTGTGATAGATAAAATTTATACGAACTTATTAATTAATAAAAATTAACCAACTAATTAATAAACTAATGAGTTAAAAAGTGGACGGTTCGGTTGGATTTTTTAATGATTGGTTGCTACAAATGAAACAATCATTCAAATATCAAATTCACTTATGACCCTTGTCACGATTGGATTATATCTAGAGGTTAGTTGGTGGATTATATCTACCTGCATATTTCATTAGACTTGGTACCACTTAACAAATGTCATAAGATTCAGTCACTAAAAAGTGCGAATTGAAATAGCCTTGAATAAGCTCCTGAGTAGCACAAGAGAACATTTGATTCTTTCAAAGAATCCAAGCTAATTAGTTGACATATAAGGCATGCATAGAGAACTCACTGAGTAGTAAGCCATTCATGGCATTATTCAAAGAGACGGAAAGAAGCAAGAATCAAGAAGCGACATTTCACTTATCACGCATGTATGACCAGCTTCATTGAGATGATTGGAGTAGGGACTTACGTTCTAATTTGTAGTATAATAGAAGCAGTTTGGTGAGCTCTAAATTGTATTCAAGCCGAAGCATGCAGCATATTCTCCCTACAGGACTCGTAGGTCACTGAAAACACGATCTGGAATTGTTTTGCCGGGGGACAAGGTGGACTTGAATCTTGGTGAACTATACAGGGACCATGCATGTTGTGTACGTATTCCCTCATGATCCTCTACGCTTGGTCAAGCAATAGTGAGTTACTGTACTCTTTAATTGTGTAATATATTGTTCTATTAGAGGTTAACTAACTGTGGTGCTTGTGTCACTATGTAATTACCATTTACTACCATTTCAATGGAAGTTGGAAACATATTTGTAATTAAAAATTTTAAAATGTATCTAACAATAATTATGGTATAAAATGGTCTGTAACGAAGAAAACAACATTGTTGGACCGAACTTCTTGTAAGAAACGGCTGCGGAAACACGTCCAAATCAGATTAGGAAATGGTAACTATAAGCTCAATATTAATGGTTCAAATTGTTGACTGGTAAAACAAGAATGGATGTTGATTTTGTTATCATGAAGGACTAATCAAGGCATATGTTGGACGGATTAGGTGGTTAGAAAGTCATGTCAATGTCACGCTTCATCGTGGCCAATTGTACCTGCCTGCAATTTTGTTTGTAAATTAAATTCAATATTGATGAAATTGTTGGTTGGTGGAAATTGTCCAAGAGGCCAAAGCTTCTATTTTGTGCATTTCAACTCCAAATTGAAAATTATATACACGTGTTATATTTCATATATCTAGAAGATCCACAATTCAAGTAGTAAGTAAAAGAAATAAAGAAATATGCACGAAATTTTGAAGTGGTCGTATACGCTTTAAGGGGAAACAAAAGGATGGTAAATTTACTTATTAAAATAAAATATCATACAATAAAATTTGTAATCGTTACTTTAAAATATAATTAATCTTATAAATTCAACATTTATTTGATCAATTTTAACGTATTTTAAAAATCTGAAACAAACCATATTACATAGATTTTGTAAACTAAAATATATTAGAGATAAATTGTTTTCATTTAATTAAACATATAAAATTATATAAGATCACCATCATCACCCAGTCCGAAATCCTGCAATAAAGCCGATCTGGGAAGGTCTGATAGTACGCAGCCTTACCCCTACATAGCAAAGAGACTATTTTCGATAGCCTCACATGCTGATGTGACAATAAAAGAGTGATGCAAGTTAAAGAGTAAATAATTGTAAAACTTCTTTATATTTTATTTTGTATAAGGTAGAAGATATAGAACTTCTTTATAATTAAAAAAATTAAAAATTAAAAATTTTGAAAAAATTCATTCTAAATTTTAGTTTTTTTAAAATGCTGATCTTAAATTTCGGTTAAAATATAATGATAAAATACATGAAGCATGAATATTATACTTATACTAATCAAATATTACTTACATAACCAACTATTAAAATTAAATTAAACTAATCAAGTTTGACCTAAACTGATTATTTATTATAATTATTTTAAATTATTAATTTCATTTGAGTTTAATTAGTTTGGATCATGTTTGAAACTAAATTTGGTTACTATATTATTAATATTTAATTAATTCGCATCTAATATTCATACACGTATATTTCATTTTTATATTTAATGGAAGCCTAAGAAAAGAATTTTAAAAAAATAAAAATTAATTCTAACAAAGTATGTTTGAAATTTATGCCGGGAGCGCAAGACTAAGTAGTTCCTCCGTTGGGATTGAGAGAGATTTTAATGTCTGAGAGCAGATTTCCTCGACAGGATGAATAGAATTCAGGCTGTTGTGCCTCTGTCGCAAAAAAAAAAAAATTCTTTGTTTGTGATTGCATTTCGTTCAATAGAAGGTGTAAAGGAATTTTGTGTTTCTAATATAGTTTTGTTTTGCAGCATTATGTTTGATTTTGTAATAATCAATATTTCACAACTATATAGTTAAGAAGTCACAGTAGAGAACTTTAGGCAAAATCAATGTATATTTCATGGCACACTCATATACTCTATGCAATACCTAGATATAAGTTTCTAGTGGAAAATGAATGTGAAAAATGGAGCTAAGGATGCAAGCATTTATGGATAATTAATTCTCAGCAGATAGTAATAAAATATTAAGCTATATCCATGGAAAGAATTAAGGTGCTGTATGTCTTTTAGCTGTAAATTAAAATTTCTACTATATATTAGAGTAACATATCGAATGAAACTGGTGATAGATTAAGATTAATTAGCTTCAACGTTACATTGTAGTCTATATATGCCAGTGATCGTCATCGAAACATATGCTAGTGATCATCATCGAAATATCTCCTTAAATATCTAATTTGCACTCCCAGTCCCATGTCAATGTTGCAGCTTTCAAGCACCAGCAAGTGGCATGTAGAGGTCTAATATTGTAGTTATGGTCCTGTATGTATATGTTTGATATGTGATGAGATATCACCTCAGAGACTAGAGGGCTACCAAGAGCTAATGTTTCCTACTGATAGAAACTCGATGAAAGAAGACGCTGCCTTCTTGGATCGTCCCATGGCTTTCTGCTCTACCTCCTCATCTTCTCTTCTCGCTGTGTCTATCACTTCGCTTTTGCTCGAGTCAGTGTTTAGTTGAAGAAAATCATAAAACTCTACTGCCCTATTTTTATCTGCGACAACATAGGCATGAAAGATTAACACTACGAACATGTTGAGAACTCATAAATTAGTTAACAATTAATAGTGCTATACTATTTCCGAAAATGATATAAGCATTACTGGTTTGATTTCTCATCGTCAACGTTTTAAATAGTAGGTTACAAATTCGATGATCATACATTTCTGAAAATTGCATTAAAAGTAGGTGTGATTAAGGTTGCCGTAATGGACCGTTAAGTAACCTAAATAAGGACTGTGATAATTACTCAAAATTTAATATTGCGGTTATAATAATTGGAGCAACAACTTAAAAACCTTCCTTGCTATATGTTAATTTTATAATGAAAAAATTGCATCTTGTGACTGAACTTAGCAAGATTGAAACATGAAACTACAGCTAATTACCTTCACTGTTACTTGGGCTAATGTGAGTGAGAGGATACCGATCACACAAAGACAACCTGTTATGGTACTTCTCTAGAAATGAAGAGAAGTTCATTGTCTTCTGGCAAATCATCATGGGAACATCTTGTAGCTTTGAAGGTGAAGATGAACACATGTTTACCTCATTCGTTGTCCAAGTAATTTCATGAGCAACCCTTTTGCCATGAAGTCTGGATCTTTCCCTGCACCTTCTCGCCATAATTACATGCCAATGATTCTTCACAGCATTATCAGTTCTACCAGGGAAAAATCTTGCTATCACAGCCCATCTATTGCCATGAATTCTGTGAGCAGCTAGAAGCCTCTCTTCTTCCTCTTTGGTGAATGGGCTCCGATTGATTCTTGGATCCAGCTGGTTAAACCACCTCAACCTACAGCTCTTCCCTGTTGTGATGATCAATGATAACTTCGTTAATATGGCAGAGTTTTAGTCACAGTCACAATTAGGTATTATCATTATCAACATGCCCTTTTTTTTGTACCTGTTTTCATTTAAATCATCATTTTTGGTTCATATTATCAATCTTGTGAAGTGAAATCTAACCCTACAAATTTCCACAACAACAGAGATAATAATATGTAATACTCATGCATGACCACGAGGTTGATGCATTTATCGGTTGATAACAAAACCACCTGATCTTCCACCAAGCTTTTCGGCTAAGGCGTTCCAGTTGTGAGGACCATAGCGTTCCACCAACTCCCTTAGCTTCTCATCTTCAGTTGGTCTCCAGTGGCCCCTGGTACACATTTGATCCCTTGGCAAAAATTGGGAATTCAGCACCAACCCGGTACAGTAAAGTGAAAAACCCTAGCTAGTACACTTCAACTTGCTAGCTAGCTAGCTAGCTGTAGCTTCATGTATTTCTTCTCTTCTTATTCTTCTTCTGTGTATATACCTAAGGAAAAATATGAGATCAAGCAAGAAAGAAAAAGAACTGGATCAAGTGGTAAGACAGATGGGTTGATGATGATCACAAATAACAAGGAAAGTGGGTGGCGGGAAGCAAAGCAAAAACAAGAACTGTAGGTTGAGCAATTAAGCCGATTGATCCCAAAAACAACAAACATCTATATGTATTTGTAGCATATAGAAGACAAGAGATTGAAGTTATAATCAAGTGGTGGTTTCCGTTAAAGAGTTGGGGGGACTTAGGGAGGGTTCGGACAAACCTCTACCAGCAGATTGATGCAAACGTCTTGGCTAACAAACTCTTTCATAAGTAATCCCTTTTCTCACTTATGTATATATATATCTTTCTCTCTGTGTAATTCTATGCCCTACTTGAAGATGGAGCGTGTCAGAGATAGATAGATAGATAGATAGGTAGAGAGGGGAGGAAGAGATCAAAAGGGTTGCTTGGTGGGGTGAATTTGGTTCTCCTTTCAACGTCTTTCCAAGTTTCTAACCTACGACGTCTACTACAAACCAACCTCTTAGTTGCCCATTTTTATAATTTTTAATTCTATGCATAATCAAATCTACTATACATCACTCTCTTTTTGTAGACTACCAACAATCAATACATAACAACATTTTTTTTTCTTTCCTTGTAATCCATCAATATTTTATGCTGCTTTATACTGTTTGTTTGCATATTAAATATGGAAATCGTTGATCATTGATTATCCGTAGATGGCTTATACATATGGAGTGTCGGAATTAGTTCATCTTTCAAAGTTGATATTATACCACATGTGTACATACGAATTGCTTATCTATTCTATGTAAGTAAATATATTTGGAGATTGAAGGGTTTGGTGAACTTGTTTTTAGACTTTTTTGCCAGTATTTCTGTGTTCCATGATGTAGTTTTTAGGTTTTGATGATTAACTTTCAGAGCTAATTAACAATGATATTAACTTCAAACCTCCGAACTGCATGATTAGACTCCTCTCCATTTGTGTTAAAACATGTAAGTCTTTTCCTAATCTATCATCGTCATTTTTCTATTAATAGCAATCTTTAGTAAAATTAAGACATTGGTAATCCAATATTGTGCGGATCCATTGATATATTTAGAAACACATGTATGCGAAGAGTTTAAGATATAAAGCTACGTATCAAAATCTTTAACTTTAATCTTCTTTAGCATTAAACTTTGTGACGTAATATACATTAAATAATTCTTTTTTCTTTTAAATCTTTTCGATATAATTAACAAAAGATTCATTAAAACTTGATAGTAAATATAGTTGTGCATTTATCGATTGTATGTATATTATTTACAACTAGTATTTTAAATCTATACTGTAGAGTCAATGTACCTCCAAATTCTCTATTGCATGGTCTAGTATACATTTGTATTTATTGATGAGCAAATTATTATTAGTCTTAATAATACAATATAAGAGAATTATTGACAATTTGCAATGCTTTTTGTGGAAGTGACAAGATAAGATGATTTTGTAATAAGAGAGATTGTAAAAAATGAATGAAGAGAAAAGTATTTGGAACTTGATATCAAACGTCAATATTGATTATTTATTTGATTTTAGTCTCACATGAATTAGACTAATAGAAAAACTTAATTTTTTTCACTTTTGAAGATAAAATTATAAAAAAGATAAATCTCTTATATTTATTAAGACATTTAATTAATTTTTATAAAAATTATTAAAATTTAATGAAAGAAGATTCAACAAACATTATCTTATAAATTATGTATATATATATATGTATATTCACACTTATACTAAACTTTAAACGAGTCTTATTTGACATGTGGCCTAAGATGTTTTCAGCAGGAGAAATTACTTTGTATTGAAGTGAGGCACTGCCATCATCCATCTCCCACCTTCCCTACCATACGTCCTTCAAGGAAAACAACTGCTCAAAGGATTTGTAACTGTCACTACTAACTGCCAAGTGTTTTCTTCAACTACATTTTCATTTACAATATAATATGTGCACTAACATTCTTGTCATCAACTTTTGTAATACTTAATTTTACTGAGGGATTACATCAATGAGCAAGGTTTTACTATAGTTTAGAAAAATTTTGCGGTCGGTATATTGGCATTGAAGTTTTTTTATTTTTAAATTTAATAAAAATATATTTATTTAAATTTCTAATTTTAGGTTCTTCTAGTTTTTATAATTTATAAAGAATTATAAAAATTAATTTTTATTTTCTATTTTTCTGACTTGCCATCAACTCAATATATATATTATTTAATTATTTAACATTAATTAATTATTATTATTATTACAATTTCATTATGTAATTAATTTTCATTTGTATAGTTCTTTAAAATTGTGTATTAAAAAATAAAAATATTTTCAAAGTAGAAAATTATTTAATAAATATATTTTAAATTTAAAAATATATTAAAATACATAAATCTCAATTGAAATTGATTTTAACAATATGTTTATTATTAATAACGTGTAATAAAACTTCTGTTAATATAATATAAACATATATTGTATAAGAGATTAAAATAAAATTATTTAATTTAATTATTCATAAAATAAATTTATTTCTCATATTATTAATATTTAATTATTATCATTAATAAGAGTATAGTTACATTAACAATAATATCGCAAAAAAATTTTATTTTTATTTAAAAAATAAAAATTAAAACTTACAATAGAAAAATAAATCTGAAATCAAAGGACCCTTATTTTATATCTTCTTACTGTACAATTCCTACTGAGAATAATCTGTCATTTTGGGGTATTTGGGGACTTATTACCAAGTCTTACAAACAAGAGGAGTAGGGAAATATATATCACGAGCCACAAGGCTAGCTTGTTGGCATTATTGAGGGTACTTAACCAGGAAGTTATAATTATAATTAATACAATATAAAATTGATTATAGCTAGTTAAAGAACTAAAAGGACTCACGAATGTCAATAATAGATAGATCATTAAGAATTCCGTTGTTTAACATGCGTGAAACTTAATGTAGTTATTCAGCTTTTCTTCGAATGGAGAACAATATTAAAGATTATATCTAAGTTAAGGTATGAGAGATGGATCAAATGTTTCTTTGGCAGCGAGAGAGTTTGGTAGTGTAAGGCTTTTTGTTGATTCTCCCTATAGTTGTAGTCTGTTTTGTTGTCTGCTTGTTTTGCGCATAATCACTTTGTTTGTCCTTGCACAGACTAGGCTCTCGTTAGATCCCTTTTTTGGTGATTTTTTACCGTTGTAATTGCCTTTAGCTGGTTCGCTAATTAAATACTTTTTATCTTCCGGAAAAGAAAAGTTTATATCAAGTTCAACAATATATATGACTGTAAAAGCAAGATGATGGCGTGCATCTTCAACTACTAATTCAAATTTTAAACATCCACGCCATCCTGATTATGTAATGTAATTGAGGATGATGAACGTTGACGATCCAAATTAAGTTGCCACGAAGACGCACACGTATTTTATACAAGTATATTTAGACCGTTAACCTGTTTTACCTACCCTAGCCATCAAAAGTTCTTGCTAATTTCCAAGAGTTAGTTTTGCTTCTAGAATGAGAAAACTTCATATTTCATTTTTGTTTCATTCTGTCTTCTTCTCCTCTTATATTGAACTAAAAGTTTCCAATTGTTTTGGCTTCCACGTTATTATCAACTAACAAGATTGACCGTGAAACTATATGTAAAATCTCTGCCTCTTCCAACACTATTGTAAATGACACATATGACCTATGTAGTTGTTTGATGAGAAATGACAACGCTAAACTTTCTACATGAAGAAAATCACTGACTGTGATTGCTCGCCTCGCAAGCAAAGAATTTGAGGACTCAAAGTTATTACATCAAATGTGGACCATGGTACTCCCGTTTTTGGTACTAGCAATTGTACGTTAGAGTGTTTTCTGAGGTTATTATTTGGAGAGTCTGTTTGATGTACAAAGTTTAATTCATTGAATAGCTTAAAAGAGAGAAATTGTTGCATGCATATTTCTTGCACTAAATGTGACGGATACATATATATAGACACCATTTGTATTCTTTTTGCATCATAATCACGTTGGAAATAAGGAATTTCAATTAAAGCTATACATGAAACGAGTAAAAGGTATTACTTAATTAAACTGTATCTTATCCCAACGGGAAAATAACTTTTCTTCCTGCGAGTTGGTCACCAAAACTAAAGCTCCGTCACAACACTTACTGCCTTTTGTTCCCTTCTATTTCGTTCAAATAGTATTCCTATTGTGGTACTCTTGTTAAGGTTGACGGTTTTAAGTAGATTGACTTGGGTTCTGGGACCGCAGAATGTTATTACGAACATATGATTGGTGGAAAGCCTAATTCACCTACCTTAAGCAGCAAGTCAGCAATCTCATTACCTAATATGTTGGTGTTATTTTCCGTACAGACCATATGATCATCAAATTCCGTTGGATCCTCCTTATCACCTAATGACAACAAAAGGGTTACTGCGGCCACAAGTTACCTTAACTTCTCAACTATCGAAATGTCCCCGTACCCAATTCTTCAGAGCTATAACTCATTTCTCGGAGTTAATGCTGTCTTTGGTTAGTTTAACTTTAACAGGATACGAAGTTTAAGAGTTAATGCTGTCTTTCGTTAGTTTAACTTCAACAGGATATGAAGTTTACACCTACCATTTTCCTCATTCCCAAACAAACAAATATACCCTTTTCAATTAATTATATCGTTTCCTCCTTTTAGCTGAGTGTGTTTCATTATTTGATTCCTTCCTTTCGTTCCCTTGGTTTATATAATAGGCGTCACCAATTAACATTTTAATTAGTAGGATATACATGATACTACCTTTATAGTTACAGTTTATTATAGTGATTTTTTTTTATCATTATGGCTTTTCATTTCGCCCATAATTAATAAACAAAGACCAACACATGCAATGGTGTACTAGCTATGCCGGAACAAAAAAGTCCCAGCAAGAGAGCAAATAGACATATAACAGTCCACAAAGGACCCAACTTATCACCAAAAACCGAGTTTAAATCAAACTACTATTAAGCCTTAAGATGAAGCAAGTATGAATATAAATATAATTGACTAGTAATGTTAAAATCAAAATATCAAGAATTTTTTTGAAAGTTAAAGTTTAGTTTGATGTGAAATTAATAAGATTGAGAATGCCATTTTGAGTCTTTGAGTGCATCCCAATTTTTAAGTTCATTAGGTGCAACTACATATAAGACAAAACTATATCTCTGCACATGTGGCTTTTTAGAATCAGAAATGAACATTACTTAAGCAAATGCTTTTGTGTACTGAACTTGTTGTAATACATCACCTTTTCTGATGGATAACTTGCCACCTTATGATACTTTGTGTCGATCACCAAAGAATGTTGATGAAAATTCTCTTTGAAGTGATTGAACCCGTATCAACATTTATAGTCTAAGCGCTAATGTCACACGTCTCAGTTTAACTAGCTTTCTTAATGAGATATAAACTTTTCCCAAAACAATTTTAAAAAAGGATAAAAGAGTTAAACCTATTATGTATTTTAAGAAAATTTTTAAAAATTATATGAATTTTTTTAATTTTTAGTTTTTTTAAAATATTTTTTTAGACTTAAGTTAACCAATCAAATATCACAAATATAGTAACCTAATTCATTTCTTAAACTCAATCTAAATCAATTAAATTATATTCAAACTAATAATTTAAGATAATTATAATAAATTATTAATTTAAATTTAATTTAGTTAATTTGGTTCTAATATAGAAGTAGAAGAGTTTTAATGAAAAACTAAGAAATTAAAGAATTTTCTTAAGAATTTTAAAGATCTTAAATTACATGGAAAATATTGTATTTTATCCTTTAAAAATATGATAATTTTTTAATTGTATAATAATTACAATGATTAATGTTATAATAATTAAGATC
>JANQAP020000127.1:2673716-2684591 GCA_026874005.2 Erythroxylum coriaceum
ATGGGAGATAAACTCACGTAACTACGATATTCTGCATGGCTACGATATTCTGCATGGGAGTCGGGGTCCGGGGTCGGCTCCCGACATAAGGAGTAGTCAAAATGAGATTGCAAAAAACCATAGTGCTTCAGAGCAGTAGAAAGCTTGGCAAACCAACAATAAGGTGTTTGCCTTAGTCCATAAAGGGACTTACGAAGTTTGCAAACCATGCCTTGATGTTGCACCAAGAACCCAGATGGCAATTTCATGTACACATATTCTTAAAGCTCACCATGGAGAAAGGCATTATGAACATCCATTTAGTGGATTTCCCAATCTTTTGCAACTACTATAGCCAAAATGATTCTCACAGTAACCATTTTTGCCACAGGAGTAAAGGTCTCAGTGTAGTATATTCCTTCAACTTGGTGATTCCCCAAAATAACCAACCTAGCTTTAAACCTTTCAATGGTCCCATCTGAATGATATTTGATTTTATAGACCCATTTGCATCCGAGAGCTTTCTTTCTAGGGGCCAAGTGTGTGATAGTCCAAGTACCATTATTCTGAAGAGCTTGAATCTCACTTGCCACGGCCTCCCTTCATCGCACATCTCGAACAACTTCAGAAAAATACAAGGGTTCTATGTCTGCACTAACTGTTGGAAGAAATTGATGATGATGGGAAGAAAATTTGTCACAGTTCACATAGTGACCTGTAGGATAACACATACCTGAGTCATGTGATACAGCGGAGGAACAATCATATAGGCTTAATTTTCTCATGGTGTGTGTCACATAGTCACGCGGTTTTATAGAAGGTTGCTTGTTTCGATGACCCCACCCAAGTTGAGGAGTAAGAGGAAGGTCGGTATAAGGTGCTTCTTGCTCAATGTTAGCGCACGACACTTCATCTGTGTAATACTAATTGGCTACTGGAAGCACACATAGTTCAAACTCATCACGGGCTACAGCATTGCCTCCTTGCTGTAATGCTCGAATCATCATGAGGGTAATTCTCAACTATATAGTCTTCAGTTGTGCGCTCATCAAGAACAGTCACCGGTGGTTCATGTGGTGCAGTCTTCTTTGTTTCATCAGCAAAGGGAAATTCAGTTTCGACAAACTTAACATCTCGTGAGACAAAGAAAACATTTTTCTCCATGTCAAACAACTTCCACCCTTTTTTTCCATAAGAATATCCAACAAATATGCATTTACGACTTCTAATATTGAATTTATCTGGTTTTCTGTCTTGATTGTGTGCATAACATAGTGACCTAAAGATTCTCAGGTGATCATAGGCAGGAGGTTTGCCATGAATGACTTCATATGATGTTTTGCCATCTAGAATGGAGGATAGCGTTAAATTGATCAAGTATCCTGCAGTTAGAATGCACTCACCCCATAAATTTATTGGAAGGTTCCCTTGAAATCTCAGTGCACGTGCTATGTTGAGAATATGTCTATGCTTCCTCTCAACTCTTCCATTTTGTTGTGGCGTTCGAGTGCATGAGGTTTGGTGAATAATCCCATTATCAAGGAAGTATTATTTCAAACAGGTGAACTCTATTCCATTATCACTTCTAATTACTTTGAGAAGTGTATTATGATGTCTTTCAACGTAAGCAGAAAAGTTCATGATGGTCTTTGAGACCTCCCTCTTCTCACTCAGCAAGTATATCCAAACAGCTCGAGAGTGATCATCGAGTAAGGTTAAAAAAATATGGTGCACCATAGGATGCAGGTGTCCTATAGGGTCCCCACAAATCACAGTGTATTAAATCAAAATTGGTGGAGGCTTGAGAAGTGCTTAAAGGAATGCTCTCTTTTGTTTGCTTTGCTCTTTCACAAATTTCACAAACTTTATTCAAACACTCATTGTTATCCCTACTACATGCATTAGGAATTAACTGAACAGTCTTAAAGGATGGATGTCTCATGCGCTTATGTCAAAGGTCAAGTGAACTCCTTGTGCTTGTCTGACAAGCCTTTGTACTTTGAATACCATGAAACAAATAAAGCCCATCTTTTCGTTCACCCGCTCCAATCAGCATCTTCGAAGTGCAGTCCTGCATTATACAAAAAATTTTAATGAATTGGATAACACTGTTTGTTGCATTTATTAGTTGTGACACAGAGATGAGATTGCAATTTAATTTTGGCACATAGAGGACATTGCCGAGTGTAAGACCACTATCAAGAATCACTGTTCCAATTTTGTTTGAGGTTACAAATTCTCCATTTGGCAACCCTACAGGACATCCTTGTATTGTTTTTTGATGACACAGATTCTTCAAATTTCCTATCATATGATTAGAAGCACCATTGTCGATAATCCATAAGTCATGTTGACTCTTACCTATCATTCTCTCATTCTCATTTATCTTATATGTATTCAGCATGTCAACCAGTTTCTACCATTGCTCATTACTAAGACCAACGACCTCAGATCTGTCAATCTTTACATCAGATTTTTTCACATTACCTCCTATGAGTTGTGCTGCATTAGCACGAACCAATCCACCTCTTCCACATCCTGTTGGCATCCTGTTTCATTGCTGATCTTTCCCATTGGTCCCTCCTTCATTTCTTGTACATTTAACCCAACGTTTGGGATACCTAATGAGTTGAAAGCAACTTCTAGCATTATGGCTAGTTTTACCACAGTGAGAACACACCATTGTCTTATTCTTCATCTCTCCTCGTCCCTTGCTCTTTTGTCCTGCTTGCACAGCAAGACCCATGACTACCTCCCTTTCTTCTTTGGTTTTGGTGATTGTCTTCATTCTTTCTTCTTACATTGGGGTAGTATATACCTGATTCAGAGAGGGTAAAGGATCTGTAGCCAGTATGTTGGAGCGTACTGTATCGTAGCTAACATCATCCAAGTCCATCAAGAACTGATGAACCCGCTCTTCTTCTCTTCGTCTTTTAAAGTTAGATGCAATATCACATCTGCATCCTCTACATGAACAGCTAGGGATCTGTTCATAGTTTGCTAGCTCATCCTAGAGTATTTTTAAAGCCCCATAGTATGCAACCATGGTCATGCCCAGTTGCTTGTAATCTGCCAACTCTGCTTATAGTTTCTGGATCCTTGAACCATTCACAACAGAGAAATGTTCTCGGATATCCTCCCATAACTCCTTTGCATTTTTCACATATGTAATAGTTGAACGCAAGGTTGGTTCAATGGTATTCAATATCCATGACATAAGCATGGATTGAACAGTCCACCAATCTTCCTCATCTGCTGCTCCTTCGTCAGGTTGTTTATGGGTGCCATCCATGAAGCCCCATTTTCTTCAAGTACATAAAGAGATCTTCATAGCTCGATCCCATTCCTCGTAGTTTTCTCCCTGCAACTACACCTAGGTGATCACGTTTCCAGGGTTATCATTTGAGTTCAAGTCATATGGTGACACAGGTTTCTTGTTTCCCTCAATCTGAGGTTTCTTGCTTCCATCTTCTGAAGATCTCTCTTCTTTTCCTGCCATGATAGCAACGTAGGTCTGTCTAGACACAGGATTCTATCAGACTTTGGTTGTCTCTGATACCATGCTAAACTATGAATTCACTAATCTGCCTTCCAGTGAACAAGAGCATACAAATATATACAGCTTTAGAAGGCAATTACACCACACAATTCTCCTAACAATATGCTAGCCATAATGCTAAGATAGCAGGATCAAAGGTGCACACAAAATATCCTAAACTACGTCTGTAAATACCTCACTAATTACAGCCCAATATTTGCTGATATAACTAGATATTATACAAATATAGCACAATCAAATATTACAACAAATCATCACAAATACTGGAGCATATCAGCATACTGGAGCATATCAGCGTATTATCTTTCATATTAAAGATACTATTTCTCTCCCTTCCTCTCCCTTCCTCTCTCATGGGTTTGGTGTGTGAGTTTTATTTAATCTTTGGAGTTGGAGCATGATTGGCTTAGGATGCTGATATCTTCAGATAACCAGAGAGAGACAGAAAACAAGAAGAGAGTGAGACAGGTGAAAGGTAAAAAATCAGAGGAGAGAGGCGAAAAGCAGAAATCTGATCCAGTTCACGATTCAAAAATTATTTAATGAGTCGATTTTCACTCTCAACGGTTAAAAGTAAAAACCAAACCAAAAATCAGTTCAGTTTGTACTTTATCTGGTTGGACCAGTCGGTCCTGTTTAGTTTTTGAAACATTGGATCATTATAATTATAATTATTAGATTCATTTCATTCCTCGCCGCATTTATTATACATCATATTACCATTTCATAAATCATAACCAAGCACACTATAATTCTTTGTTAATAAAGACTCAACGAGCTCCAAATTCACTTATTCTAATGGTTCTTGATTTTTACTCCTAAAATCATCAAACTTCCTAAGAACAACTTTCAAGTAGTGGATGCAATTGTCCTTTATTTGTAATCATTCTTCTTCAAAGAATAATTATGCATTTTCTTATCTACTTACTTCTTTATAATTCTCTCGGATTTGCTGCATTAGAAATATTATTTCAATGGTTACAACTGTTGCCATTTCTCTTTGTGAAAATTTAATTATCAGGTTTCTATATAATATAATGGGAACCC
Source organism: Erythroxylum coriaceum (assembly GCA_026874005.2). NCBI lineage: Eukaryota > Viridiplantae > Streptophyta > Magnoliopsida > Malpighiales > Erythroxylaceae > Erythroxylum > Erythroxylum coriaceum. The sequence continues at coordinate 2,678,302 of JANQAP020000127.1, forward strand.
TCATCAGCCCAGGAGTACACACGATGGTAGTTATTTTTACAAACCTTTCTAAATATGTCCCCTTGTTTTCCTCGTCTCTGTTCTTAAGACAATTGTGATGAGACAATTTGTAAAGTTTTACTGATTTTACTTTTTCATCATAGAATTTTGCTTCCATCTCATCAACTTTAATGTGGAATGGTTCTGAATTGGCCCAAGTAATTTTATTTTATTTCTTTTCTATAAAGGCAGAAGTTGACAAAGAGACAATTAAATACAAAATTTAGAATGAATCCAATCTCATCCTAATATGAGTTGATAACTAACATGTGTGTCAACGATAAAGAAAGCAATTAAAGAAGACTTTCCTTCCTCCGTGATATTCGCATGGAGAATTCCCTATGCTATGGTAGTTTCTCTAGTAAATGCAGCAACATATATTTTAGTTAAGATTAAATCTATCTCATCTTTGCCTAAAGCTATCACCATTATCGATCAAAACTCTTGAAATTGGCTTATCATTGATTTGGGCCTTAATATACTCTTATATGTTGTATCATAGCATCAGCTGGATTTTTTAGCACTACCTTCTCTAGAATTCTTGGTATAATAGATAAAAACTAGTAAAAAGAAAAACATAAGGATACAATATATAATATATATAGAATATATAGAATTTAAAATAGAAAATATAAAATAGAATATTCAAATCTATATAATAAAAACATATAATATAATAGGAATAATAGGAAAATCCAATATATAAATATATGTGGAATAAAATAGTATACGTAAAAAATGCATCCATTGTCAATACTGATACTTTGTATTCTCTTTTTTCAAAAGTAAATTATGCCTTCTTTGCACAAGATTTACTAAATGAAGTAAGGAGTTTTATGGGAGAAACAATACATGGTACTTGAATGGTAGTTTTATGGGAGAAACAATATATGGTACTTGAATGGGGATTTCTTCGATCGTAATCAATTCATTGGAGTCCTTTTCTAGACTCTTAAAGCTAGCTGACTTCCTATGAAATTTAGGATTTTCTTTTATTTTGCTTTGTTTCTCACTAACATCTTATATATGTCCTTTCTTATTAATAAGGTCTATAGTACTTTCTTCTAAAAAGATAGATATCATAAGATGGTTTTATTGAAGTTGGTTTTTCTTATGGTATAGGTTTGCTTCTTTCAATCCTTGCAATTGAACTATATCAATAAAACCTTCTTTTTTGAGTTCAAATCAAAGGTAATAGAGCCATTGCCGAGATGGTGGCACCCATGGTGGTACTATAAACCAAGGTTGTTTGCACTAAAAACTTGGGATTCGCATATCATTTTCTTATTTAAAGACTTGGGTGAATTATGTTTAGTGATTTTGCCCTGAAATTTTTACTCTTTGTTAGATGTTGGGAATCTACTAATTTTTAGTCTTAGCGCTAGCATTTAAATTATAATTAAGAACAAAAACATCTGTATCAAAATTCAATGCTGATGCTAAACAATCCTCCATAATCTTTAGCTTCTTTTTAATATCTAGTAGTAGACATAAATCAAAATTCAATAGCTTTAATGGTTGCAACTAGCAGAAATGGGTCTTCATTTATTAGTATAGTTTGCTCAACTTCACCAAATAGCATGATCCCCTTGTTGATTCGATCTTGGACCACATTCCTAAACCTCCAACATGAATTCGTTAGGTGACTCCATGTATTAGGATATTTGCAATGTTCTCTCCCTTTAATCTCTTCTTTTATAAGAATTCTATGCTTTTGGAGGTGTCAAAGGTATATTGAATTTGAGTAAACAGAGGTTGCATTTTCCTTTTAACTTCAAGAGATTTACACTCTAGTGAGGGGCAAACACAAGTTCATGGGATGTTGACTTCAGCCAATTCTGAATCGCAAGAATTTGTCTCTACAATATAAGTTCCAACTCAATTCTTCCTTCTGTGTACTTCTTCTTTAATAAATTCTTCATATTTAAAAACCTTTGCCACTAGTTTATAGAAATTTTGAAATAATTTTGTTTGAATTTTTTCCGCAACTCAATATCAAGGCCTCTTTAAGCTAACTTCACATATTCAACTGTTAGAGTATAATGCAACATTGACTTATCTTCTTCTTAAATCATGTGATAAAAAATGTTTGCATTCTCACCATTTTTCTGAGCAACTTTAGATAACTTAACTATGCTAACTTTGGGTTCAATCTGAAAGAATTAAGTATGAAACAATCTTTCTATTTTAGCCTTTAATTCTTGTGTAACAAATCTTATCGGAAAACAGTTATGTTTGTTAACGAATTTGGGAACACTATAAGTTTGAAATTATTGAAGTTTTCATAATTAGTTGATTCTTCACATTTTATGGTAAATTTTAGCAATGTGTTTAATGGTCGACTAACCAACTTCACTAGAAAATAAGTTAAATTTTGGAATTCTATACTTATAGGAATATGGATTATCCTATTCAATATGCTTTTGATAGAGCTAATGGAATTATGGACAACCAAATTGTCTTAAACCAAGCTCTTACAATTCCTAAATAGCCTCTTTAATAGCTTCCATATCAACCTATAATCTTATTTGCACAAAGGGTATGCCAGAGGGGCAATAAGAGGATTCCGATTTGCCATTACAAAATTGCCCCTACATCATATGATGGTTCATTAGTTTCAACCTCCATTTTCAATCCTTGTCTACCCAAAATTTGGGACTTGACCACCTATAGACTATTTTTATAATTAATGCATAAAGACACTGCAAAAACATCCTCTCTCTTATAAGGAGAGACATATTTTTGTCTGTAGAAGAAATAACTAGAAGGCGACTGCACTCACCAACTTCCATCTCATTTGGAACAGGATGCCCCTAAATCTTTCATAAATTTGCTTTATTAAAGCAAGAAAATTATGCCTAACAACTTATGCTAAATCGGTAGACAACCTATCAACCTTATTTGTTAATATTTTGATTGCTTCAGCCATAAGGTCATTTTGGACTTTAATTATGGAATTTCATTTGTATAGACAATGTCATTCCATTATGGCAATTTTGGATTCTTGATAATAAGAGAGTTAGTTGAAAGTGAGATTTCATTCTTGAGGTTCTTTATTATTTGGTGTACAAAACCTTCATTTCCTATTGTTATAGGGGCTTCTTCCTCCATCTACAAGAAATGGAAAAGAAATTGATTGCCTCCAAAGCTGGAGGCAATCAATTTCTTTTCCATTTCTTGTAGATGGAATTGTTATTCTATTGGCGTGCCAAATTATTCTTGTTAATATGAAATTCAAGTATGCCAGGGAGGAATTCTCCTAAAATTTGTACCTGAATTATTATTAACAATAAATGTGAGCTTCAAAAATATGGAAAATATAATTCTAATCTACCAAAATGCTAAAACGTGTTAAAAAAGAAATAATTTGATTTAGGCAAATAGAAAAATTAAAACAACAAAGGGAATTTGAGGTTGTGTGTTGTTGCATTATGTGTTAAGTGTTTCGATAGTCCTCTCATCCTTATGTAGCTTTTCTTTTTAGTATTATTTCCTACTTTCCATATTTTAACTACCTTTCTACCACTATTTGCTTCACTGTCATGTTCTAGACTTCTTGTAATTGCTCAATTTCTAGCCCACTTAACTATGTTCTTATTAACTGTTTTGCATCATTTTCTCAACTTTTATGTTTTGTAATTCCACGAATTCATCACGTTCTTCCCCACATTCCTAGTTTTTTGCTACCTATGCATTCTCTTGCTAAATATTTAATGGGCTTTCATTTTGTGTCACTTTCACTTGTGGATTGAATTTCTTTTTGGACTATCAATATTGTTATAAAATAATGAAGTCTAAGATTGAAGAGAAAGAAAAGGACAATGAAGTCTAAGATTGAAGAGAAAAAAAAGGTAAGTAGTTTTACTAATGAGCTAAGAGGCTATAATAAAGGAAAATGGTGTTTACGATTAGATAATGAAAGAAAATGAGTTAGTCTGGGACAACTTAAGATGAAGATTGAAGACGAGGATGAGTTAAAAGAAGAGAAGAAGAAGAAAAGACTGAAGATAGAGATCCAAAACCATGAGAAATGTCAGCAAAGATGATGGTGACTATATGGGATAGCTGTAAATTGGTTTTGGGAGGTATTACTTATACAATAGTTGATTTGGACGACGATGAGAATATTTCTAGTGCCTTAGACACCCTAGATACTAGAGATGTCAATAGGTCGAGTCGTGCCCAGGCAGCCCCTGGCTTGGCCCGGCCCGTGGCCCGATGGGATGAGATGGGTAGGCCTAGGCCACGGGCGGGCCAGCCTTGCCTAGCCCGTTATTGTTTTTTATAGAAAAAACTTCCAAAATGACGTCGTTTTGGAAGTAACAGCTGGGTGGCCCGGTCAACCTGATCTAAAATACAGGCCGGGCCGGTTTTGACATCCATACTAGATACAAGAATTACAAGATTTTTTTACTTATTCCTCAAATTAACTATTCCATGTAATTATGTCTTATCTTTCAATCCATTTATAAGTGTCTATCTGTTTTTGGTAGTTAGAAAAGTTTTAACATTATACATTCTAATCGCAATTATCTTAATCTATTGCATTATGATGATATTTCATTTGAGAATAATAAGAATTAAAAGAAGTTTCTCACTACCAATGTGAAAAAGATGAGAGAGAGTCTCCAACTTCTCACTAAGAGTAGCAGCTATGTCCCTTCTTCCTCTTTCCTTTGAACACCCTTACCCTCAAACTACTTCATTAATTCACTACTTCACTGCTACAATAACCCCTTTCGTTCTGCTTTCTACTTGACATTCCTTCTGCCAGTTCCTACACAAACATCATCTTAAACCACCGAGCTTCTAACCAACATCAGCTATCCCAAGGCCATAATTGATTTTTCACAAATACAACACAATCCCACCCTTCAAAGTTTCTTTTTTTTAGCATTCCTTGTTCTAACAAACCACAACCAAAAGCTAAACCTTTCCTATCTAATGATTTAACTTTCATAATGACCAATACACTATCCCTCTTCCCATATGATTTTCCACCTTTGCCCTCCTCCATCTTCATCCCTTCTTCCACTATCCCAGAAAACCCTTCTTCCTCAGATGCTCCTCTCAGGAAATCTTGAAAGCAAGTAGTTAGGGAACAAACCCCCTTGACCTTGACCTATTCACCACCTACGGATATGGATGGTAAACTGGCAGTTTGCCCCAACGTCAAAATCTTGAAGAAGGGAGCCCGAGCTTAGGAATCAATCATAGTTGGCTTTGTCTTTGGCAAGAGACCACCCTATCCTTTAGTCTCTCGATGGGCTACCAAGCTCTGGAAAACTAGAGGCTTGATAGATGTTTTTCTGTCTGAAGAGAACTTCATTTTCTTTATATTTACTTCCACTTCAGAAATTCACAAGAATTTGGAGGAAGGTCCCTAGCAGTTCAGTAACCATCATATCTGCATAGAAGCTTAGCAGCCACACTTGAACCTTGAAACCCTTAAAATCTAAAGTATTCCACTTTGGATTAACTTCCACATCATCCCATTTGAGTATTGGATAACCCAAGGGCTTGGAACACTAACCAGCTACATCAGATGACCACTATGTTAGAGTAGTGCTCTAAAGGCAATTACCTTTAGCACTTTTGTACAAACTTTATTTTGATTAATAAAGCAAAAGGCATTTTTTTCATTGATTTGATATTCATTTATGTGTGAATTGATATTGAACTTAAATCGAATTAATGAAGTCCATGATACAAAACATGGCATGAAGGAAATCATGATGAGATCATGATAATGAAATGCCTATCATGTGTAATTATGTTAGTATCTAAATAATCCATAGTTATAGGATTAATAAGACAGGACATTATTAATCCAAACAGACTAGCAAATATTATACTCCTTGATTTGATCAAGCTGTGGATCTCATAAACTGTAAGTTTGAATTGTTTAGAGTTAATATGTGGATGCTTACTAAGGGTAGTAAGTATATCGGATGACCCGCAATGAGATTATCAAATGGATGATCTATCGAATGTCAATGATTAATCTCATTGTAGCAATGGTGCAAATATCCTTAGACTTGAGGTACTCAAGGATATCTTGGATATAAATCCTGTGCTTTGCCACCATTCCTTATTACCTGAAGACAAGGTCACTCTTAGGGTGGTGATTGTGTATAGTTATTTATATTTGAAGGTAATTGTGTAGCCAATAAATGCTGGAACCCCTCCCCGGGCGGGCCCACGTGCCCGACGTCTTCGTGACATCCGAACCCGTGGCCCACGGGGGAGGG
>JANQAP020000127.1:2689737-2704298 GCA_026874005.2 Erythroxylum coriaceum
TCATATTGAGCATCTACTAGAACTCATCTAGTTTGGTGCTCAAATAACCCTTATACATTGTTTCTTCTTCCATCTTTACATTTCATGTTCTTTTATACATATCTTTACATGCATGTTAGATTTTGTGGTTTCCGGGTTGTCATGGTGTCGGAATCTCCGCTGCATTTGCATGCATGTGATGGATGCAACTATGGCTAACCCAACACACTATATATGGATTAACATACAAAAACGAAGAAATGTGTTGGTTATGCCCAGATGCGCATCAGTGTGGATACTTCCAATAATGAGATTAGGAGAGGAAGATAAACTATGGGAAGGCACGATTAAAATTTCTTACCACTGGAAACCACCTTCTATAAATCCAACCAAAATCTAGAAGGCCACGGGCAAAATTTTCAAAACAAGGAGTTACCAAGAGCTTATGAAGTCAATAGAAGTAACTACACCTCTTGATCCCCTGGAAAACACCCATTCCTCGACATTTAGTTGCACTATGTTACCACTGATGATTCCGCACCACCTGTCAACATGGAGCTGCAAAACAATAAGTTATTGCAAGAGTGTCAAACTACACACCAGCATACATCCAAGGAGCACAGTACATCATGCAATGCAAAGCAGGAAATAGCACAAACATCAAATACAGTATTTGTAACTCAAATAGATGCCAATGTTGACTATGTCACTCTACCCACAGCTTCAGGAATTCTGCACAATGCTGAAGGATAATCAATGGTGAGTCACCCTAATCATATCCAATCAGATATCATTGCAACCCCTAAAGCTTCTACTTCACCTAAAGAATCTGTAAGAAATGTTGAATTCCACACAGTGGAGAGAAGGAGATCCAAGAGAGGAAAAGGGAAAGGCTCCACAAGCCAAACCTTTTAACCATGTTCATTAGCGCATAGAATGTTAGAGGAATAAATTGTCCCATTAAACTTTTAGCTTTAAGGGACTTTATTTTACGAGAGAAACCTCTCATCATTGACTTACTTGAAATCAAAATCAGATTAGAAAATTTGGTCAAGTTAGACATTTTTGGTTCCCATTAGAATATGCTTACCAACTACCAACATCATGCTTTCGGTAGAATAATTGTTTGCTATAGGGAGGATGAACTCAAGGTTGATCTCTTAGACTTAAATGAACAAGTTATGCATCTGAATCTATATTTCATACAAGAGCACATCCAGTTTAGTGTTTCATTCATCTATTTAAGCAACTTTAGATTCCAAAGACGAGACTTATGGAGTAGCCTCAAAACTTTCAGTAATATTATATCCACACCATGTCTTATCTGTGGAGACTCTAACTCCATATTAACCCCTAAAAGGCACAAGGCCATTGCAACCTAAAGAATTATACATCTGATTTGAAAGACATGGTAGAGGATCTAAGGATGATTGATCTTAAGTATGTTGGACATACTTTCACCTAGTCCAACAAACAGAAATCAGCTTGGCACATCCGAAAAAAGTTGGACCGCACCTTAGTGAATGATATTTGGCTTCAAAACTTTCCCAATAGCCTTAATACATTTAAAGAACCCCTCTTCTCGGATCACACCCCCTTGTAGTGGACAACTTATTTCAAAAAGTTATCTAGCATCATCCTTTCCAATTTAATAATTTCCTAGTGACTGTCCTGGGATTCTATGAGGCATGTTCAAAAGGAGCAGAACATGGTTGTCATAGGACCAAGCAGTTTGTTATGTTCAAAAAGTGAAAATCGTTAAACAGGAACTGAAGGTCGTAATTTATATGCAAAGGCCCATAAATTCCACTATAAAGTCCTACAGACTAAAGCTCTTCAAGCTGGCCTTACTGCTCACCTACTGATCCAGTGCTACTTGACAAAAAAAATTAGTGCTATCACAATTATTAAATGCTACACATAATCATAGCTCTCATCTACAACAAAGAGCTAGAGTACATTGGCTAAAGGATGGTGATAATTGTACCCAATTCTTTTTCAACTCAATTCTTACAAGGAAAAACTGCAACAAAATCTACTCTATAACTTCCAAACACAGTTTAATTCTTCAGATACTACAGGAAATCTAAGAGGAGGTAGTAAATTACTTTAAAGACCTTCTAGGAACTCCTAACACTTCTAATGTTACTCTTGAAGATCTCAGAACCCTATCCCCCAAACAAATCTCACCCACAGATTCTGATCTTCTTATAAAACTAGTAGATAACACAGAAATTGAAGCTGCAGTTTTTGACATGGATGGCTTCAAAGCTCCTGGCCCTGATGGCCTTAGTGGATATTTCTTTCAAAAATCTTAGAGGGAGATAGGACCCTTTGTTATATAAGCAATCAAGGAATTCTTCTCCAAGGCAATCCTTCTCAAAGAGATCAATATAACCTTTGTCTCTTTGATTCCTAAATGCTCTAACCCCACGCAATTTGGGGACTTCAGTTATTGCCTATACTAACTTCCTTTATAAGGTCATATTCAAAATACTTGCCATAAGACAGAAGAAAAGCCTAAGCCAACTGACCAGTGATAACCAAGATGCCTTCCTACGAGGCAGACATATAGGGGCTAACATTCTTATTGTCCAATAGCTCCTAAAAGGCTACTCCAGGTCCAATTATTCTCCAAATTGCGCACTCAAAATTGATTTTCACAAAGCTTATGATAGTGTGAGCTGGGATTTCCTATAGACATTACTGATGGCCCACGAATTTCCAACTATTTTTATAAAGTGGATCAAATAGTGCATCACATCCTCTTCCTTATCTATTTTGATCAACGACACTCCTACCACACTCTTCAAGGCAACAAAAGGTCTTAGGCAAGGGGACCCCTTTTCCCCCTACCTTTTCATTCTTTGTAAGGAGATTTTCAACCCTCTTATCAAGCGTAAAGTGCTTAAAAATCGAAAATTCAGATATCATGCAAAATGCAAAAAGATTGATTTGACTAACCTATGTTTTGTAGATGATCTACTTTTATTTTGTATGGACAGGATGGATTTTATACAAAGTTATGTGGTAGCTATTAGCAAATTTAAAAACTTCTCAGGTCTACATTTCAACCTAACAAAGAGCCATTTTCTCCTATCCAAAAAAGTTATTGTTTTGGGACCTCTCATCTCTCAATCAACTGGACTGCAATTCAAACACACAACTCTATTATATATCGGGTTATCAGTCTCTCCTAAAAGACTTACATATGCGGAATGCATTCCACTTTTAGAGAAAATATAGAGAAGGATCAATTCATGGGTAAATAAGTCTCTCTCCTAAGCTGGGAAGGTGCAACTCATCAAATCGGTGTTAAACTCGCTTTATATTTATTAGAGCTCTCACATATTTCTATCCCAAGGCATTATCAAAACCATCAAAAAAATCCTTAAAAACTTTCTAAGGAATCATCCAAACGGTGCAAAAGGGTCAATTAAAGTGAAGTGAGCTGATATTTGTTTTCCCAAAGATAAAGGAGGATTAAACATAACTCCAATCAAAATCACAAAACAAGCCCTACTCTTGAAAAGACTATGGTGGATCCTCATGGATAAAAATTTATTTTGGGTAAAATGGCTCCACTCTTATTTTCTCAAAGAAAGAAGCTTATAGAGCAATCAAAAATCTGCCTCATACTCTCATTTTCTCAATCAGATCCTGAAATTGAGAGACAAAGTCTGAGAAGATATCTCTTGCAAAATTGGGAATGGCACCTTGACATATTTCTGGTTTAACAATTGGTCTAACATAGGACCTCTCATACTACGTTACAACAACCTAAGCAGTCCCCAAACCTCTTCACTCATCCTTAAATTCAGCTCAATGATTATAGAGGGAACATGGAATTTCCTTCAAAACCTGAGGCACCTCCAACCAGCCAACCTACCCCAACAGCCTCTTCTGATACTTTCTACTGGCATACTCAACCTATCCTTAAACTCAGCACTAAGACCACTAAAGATATGCTAAATAGTAGGAAACCGAAGGTTGAATGGCATAGAATCATTTGGACCAAGGGTTTGACCCCAAGAGTATCCTTTATATTATGGTTAACAATCCAAAACAGACTGAATACAGAATGCCCTATCTGCAAATGGACAGAACCTGTCCAATGTGCCAATTCCATATGGAAATAAGAGACCACCTCTTCTTCATATGTCCTTACAACAACAAATGTCTATGACTAAATCTAGGGCACACCATCATAGAGATCTTACAAAAATTGTCCAACCACTCAACCCCCCGAAACCCAAATAGACAGATTCAAATCCTATCCTTGGGGCTTTGTGTTTATAGGTTGTGGAAGGAAAGGAACCTCAGACGGTTTAAGGGAACCAAGTCATCCAAAGAGGTTCTTCTCTCTAAAACCCTGAGAGAACTCAGAGAACTCATCCTACTCAAAAATCTTAACCAAACATGTAACAGAAGTATCCTAGCCTCTTTGAACATATAAATTGAGGCTAAGCTCCGAATTTACTCAACACACAGGCATGTAAGACAATCAAAGGATGTACAAAACTGAAATAACAACAAAGAAGATGTAAACAATTACCTAGTTGGTCGAGTCCTTTGTTAGCTTTGAAACCAACAAATCTCCACGAATTCCATTTCTCTCCCAGTTGTGCTCTGTGACAGTGTATACATAATTTGGGAGACTTTAGTATCTATGGCTACAGGAGGATTATAATAGGGACGACGCACAAAGATCAGCTTTCTTACCTCAGATTAGATGGAAAGAAGCCAAGAAACGAGATTTTCTTTATTTGCATAGCCCTAATTTGGAAACACTAGAACCTTTAATGTGTAGATGGGAAAGATCTTTACCTCTGTTACAAACGACTATATTTTAATGCAACAAATGCGTTTTCTATTGTTATGTCGTCGTTCTAGTAGAATGCTAATTGGAGTATTGTCGTTTTATTATTGTTGTAAAAGACTGAAGAGAGTAATGATCCTCTCTGATAACTGTTCTTTAATCCTAATTTATCAATACAATTTTTTTAATTTTCAAAAAAAAAGCAAGAATAATGTGTGACCTTTATTGCACAAACTATCATTGATAAATACAACCGTAATAAACATGTTTAATAATTCATTTTAGACACGCTAGAAATATAAGGAGACTGATCAGTATAAACTACAACCTTTTTCATGGAGTATCATATTTTCTAAATTTTAAGGCCACTCATAAAAGTCAAGATATCAACAATTTTGAGGACAAAGTTCATAGGGATACTCTTGTACAACATTACTATGAAGAAAGGATTGGATTTCTTAGGTGAAATATTGAATGAAAGTTGTTTTTAGGAATGAAAATAAGATGACCCATAACCCAGATTTAGGTGTTTTTAATGGGTCAGGCCTAAGCTCAAGCCAACCTAAGACTCAACTATTCTAAGCAAAACGACATAGAAGAGCTAGGCCTCAGGTCCCAAGTTCGGACTCAATTAAAAAAAATGTTATTTTACACTTTTAATTTTAAAAAGTTAGCAAGGCCGGCCCATTGCAATCCATAGTTGTTTTTAGTTATACACTTATTACTCAATTTATCTTATGCCCATTTTATTAAATTATCATAATTCAATTGTTAGTGTGCATTATCTATTTATTTTAAGATAATTTGAGATATAAATTCCATATTATTCTTTTGACAAACAATGCATTGACATATATTAATTGTTTTATAGATGTGTTTGGTGGCAATTGTTTATAGAAATAATGACAATTTTCCTTTTTTGTAAGTGAGTTTTCTCAACAAATTTTGCAACTTCGTTAGATTGCTTACAAACCTAATGTATCCATTTATTGTTTTAGAATAACAGCAATTTAATGTGTAAATTTGTTTATGCAAATGAGCCTTATTTAATGGCAATTTTCTTTTTATTTCTTATGGAATCACCACACGAGATTAGACTTGGCAATTTTGATTTTGGCTCGAGTTGGTCGAACCACGGGCGAACCAAGAGCTGACCATAATCAGCCTGAACCACGGGCCACTATGACCCGAGGCCGAGCTAGGCCTAAACCGGCCCATTGACGTGCCTACACGAGATCGACAGTAACCTATTAACAGGATGAGGGTAGAATAGAAGTTAAATAGGAATGAAACTAATTTTGTTTATGCTGATGAGCCTTATTTCATTGGTGATTCCATGGTTGTATCCTTGGATACCTCGTCTCTTTCTTGATGAGAACTTGATTGTCTATGCATATATAAAATTGTGAAGAGTGAAGCTAAATCTTTCTTATTAAGATAAATAGAGTTCACAGATCAGTCTATAGATGATAATAAAATATACATAACATAATCTGACAATAGCTACATGGCTGTCTTTCTTTCCAGATGCTTTTCACAAAAGTGTTGTGCACAAAACCCACATCAAATTTAAAACAGAGGTTACTAGGGCCATGAAGGAACAGGTCTTCCGTGCAAAACAACAGAATGACCCGTCTGATATTATAACCAATCATTCTTGATTTGAGCATCTATGTTCATCCCCCACCAACTTAAAAAGAGAATGAATGCTCGTAACACACCAGACGTCTCTACACAAATTTCATTTTAAGAGCTATAATTGACACTTTCCAGAATCTGTACATAATGCTTGCCAAATCGAAAGTCTCAAACAAACACTTAGTGAGACCCACTTCCCTGTTCAAGGAGGCTTTCTGTGTTATGGCCACGGCCACAAGCTCTTTCCTTCCAAATCTGCTCAACTTCAACAAAAGTCAGTCCTTTGGTCTCGGGCACAAACAAAATAACAAAAATCACTGCAGCTACTCCCACACAGGCGAGAATCAAGAAAGTGCCTCCCGTCCCCATGGCATCAGCTATTGACAGGAAGGTCTGGGCCACTATCAAATTAGATATCCAATTTACAGTTGCCGACATACCCCCACATAGCCCTCGATATTCCTCGGGATATATTTCTGAGTTAACAGTCCATGGCACGGGTCCCATTCCTGGTGCGAAGAAGGAAATATAAAGTACTAACCCTACAACAGCAATCCACCCATACAAACTCGTAGCAGAGCCAGATGACTGAGCAAAAAATGCCCCGGCAAGAACAAGCAGCGATGCAATCACGCCAGCTAAACTTGAGAGCGCCAACTTCTTTCGGCCAAAATGGTCAATAAGATAAATCCCAACTACTGTTCCAATTGCATTCATGGCAGCAACAATAAGGGACAAGAGAAGTGCCAACTGATTAGAATTAAAACCAGCCATCTGGACAATAGTTGGGCTATAGTACATGACTGTATTGATACCAGTGAATTGTTGAAAAGCCTGCATCATATAGAATACTTGGTTATTACTTTCCATTCTTTGCTTTTGTGTGCTAAAAACTTTTATTGAAACAGTTATCGAGTACCCGATCCAAACCAACAGTCTCTCTCACATTTGAAAGAATGAAGTTGACAGACATTATGCAAACTTAAACAGTATGCTTGACAAAATTTCCTTTTTCTGAGAGCAAGTAACTTGTTTTTTAATCTGAACATAACATTCATATATTGCTTTTTATATTCTATCAAATGAAATCTTCATATACATTTCTTGGTCCTTTGGCTAATCAAATTCACCTCTGAATTAGTATTGGTTGCATAGAATAAAAACTCCTGATGTAACAAGGACACATTAAGAGCAAGAAATAATTTATATAATTCAGGTGTTTGACCGATGATACCTGAAGTCCAGCCCCAGCAAGAAACGCAAGTCTGATTTCTTTTGATTTGAATACATCCAAGTATCTGACATGACTCTTTTTCAGACGCTCATCCTCTGAAGCAGCAGAGAGGTGTTGAATTTCGTCCTCCAATCGATCAATGTCATATATTTTAGCAAGTATCGTTATGGCTTTAGCTTTATCACTCTGCACATTGAAACATTGTCCATATGTCATCAAGTCAACATATAATCTACATCATGATAAATCATATTATTAAAATAGCTCTTCAAAATTTGAAACATAGATAAAGAATAGATTTATATGCCGCCTACCTTCATAAAAAGCCATCGAGGAGACTCTGGCATAAAAAGCATAAGGCAGAACTGAATTACAGCTGGCACACCAGCAGCTCCAAGCATCCACCGCCAGGTTCCTGGGACCTGATGAAACAATTGAGACGTCAAAAGCAATTCAAGCAAATTCTAAAACCCTCTTAAATCTGACCATATGACCACATATACCCTAAAACCAGAAGAATTTCAGCTGACTATATATTTAGATGAAGAAATGGTAAATAAATTATGATATGAAATTCATCAAATGCAAACCTATAATGAATGAAATTCATTAATTACAAACCTATAATGAATGAAATTCATCAATTGCAAACCTACAATGTAGGTACACATTTAATTTAACCAACTTGAAAATTTTGTGATCAATCTGGAAATTATGTTACTTAAACATGTTTCACAAAGCCCCTGCATTTCCAAAAGAATCAGAATAACAAGGTATCACTACCGTTCCAAAAACACTGATAGTGGGTGAGCTTTATACGATGGAATAACTTCCATCATGGTGTAGAAACAAAAGGGCTGGCAAAGCTGGACCAAGAGGAGCTGCGCCACTTAAACTTAAAAAATTAAACCGTAAGATGCAGAGAAATACATATGGAGAGCAGCAGAAGTAATAATCTAATGAAAAGGAGCATCTAGTGAATTTTTAGTATAAACATTGTTACCCATTTATGAGGCATCTATGTATATAAGTCACTTGGCTCATACCATGGACCTGAGATCACATCATACTTTCACCATAATGAAAGAGATGGTAAATTTATAGTAGAAAAGATCCTCAGAAAGTGACAATGTCGAAGTTAAATAACTTTTAAGTACGGCTTTAAACAAGCAGAAATTGGATACAAGTGAAGGATGTCATACATTCAAATTACTTATTCTCTACAGTCTGCATTATACAAATCCCGAAACTCCGTAATGAGCTTTCTGCATAAAGGAATTCTAATGTTGGTTGCTGTTACTTTTTATGTTCTTTTCCCAAAAAGGATAGCATAAGCTCCAATAAATTACAAAAAAATTTTCATTCTCAGATTGTCAACTAATATGTAAGAGTAATACGAAAGCACTAGAATCGACAAATTTATGTCATAAAGGATGAAGTTTGTAATGCGCTGCTTTCAAAAAATATGGAAGGAAAGCTTATAACTCTACTGTCACCTATTTTCACCCAATAGGAATGAATCACGTCATTCAGTAGGCAGGAAGGAGTAAAAAAGACTCCTCAGTCATGTTTCTCAGATCAAGATTTTAAAATGCAGTCTCCAATATTATCTTGCTGTCTCAAAACCTTTCACGCAACCAAAAATATATAATGAATGTAATAAAATGTTTCTGCAGTACTTTTGCATTCAAAAGTAGAAATCACCAGAAAAAAAAAACACCATACATTGAATGCGGAATTACAGACTTCATTTTAGTAGTCAACTTAGTCAAACTGATCTCTTCTCTAAGATACACTTGAAAATTGTCTAAGATACAAACTTCAAAATTTTCAATTTTCCATGTTAAAATATTTGATAATCTGGAGTCTAATTTGGACAGTGAAGCTAAGGTTGCTGGACAATGATATGTACACCATTTCTCACTTTGTCGCTGTTTTAACTGCCAGGCAAATTGTCAAAGAATTCTCAAGTGATATATGCAGTGTCCTAAGCGAATTAGGTTTATTTAATGTGAATCTCAACATAACTGGAATTTTCCAAATTAGGACTAAACATTAGTGAACAGTACTATTTCAAAAATTAAATTAAAGGGGAACATTCGTATGTCTATACTTGATGCTTAAGTCATCATTTCATAAAGTTACGTGAGCGTTTAACTCAATGAACAAACAACCTCTGCACAGACTCAACGAAGCACAGACTCATGCCAAATATTCCTAAAGTTGAAAGTTTCACCGGTCATGGTACAGGTGACATTGAAATGTAAAAGAGAGTAACGTAAAGGCAGCAATTAAGTTTACCTCTGTAAAAGCAAGGTTAACAAGATAGGAGAGAAACTGTCCACCGGTTATCATGAGAACATTTGTGCTCACCAACCCTCCCCTCACTTCTGATGGGGATGCTTCTGCAATGTATACAGGAGCAGTAACAGATGCTATACCAACACCAAGGCCAACCAGAAGCCGTCCTAGTATAAGGACATATGGATCCGGTGCAGCTGCCATGACAACTGATCCAGCTGCAAAGATAACATCGGCAAGAAGTGTAGCTTTTTTACGGCCATATGCATCATTAATCCAACCTCCGGATGCAGCCCCTATCATTGCACCAACCAAGGCCATGCTAACAATAGTTTCCTGCAGTACGATTGCAGAAGAAGAAGAAAGAAACAATCAATAACAAGGAAACTGCTGACAGTAAGTACTACAACGTTCTATTAAGAAATAGAAATAAAGAAAAGAGTTAAAATCCGAGAAACTTGTTACCTGTAGGAAGCTACTCTGGTTGACTGCCTCAAAGTCATCTTTTATGTACAAAAGAGCCCCTGAGATCACACCTACAATCACCACTTGAAAATCAGCTACGGCGCTCTAAATATCATCATTCCATATTATTTCTGGGTAAACACCAAAAATCTTCTAGGAGAAGGAAACTATGAAATTACAGGAAATCAGATAAAATAAACTGATCTCAGGTGATGACAAATCTCACAGCAAACAACTAAGAAAATACTTTCCAGCAATAGCTGCAAAAATGCTACGGGTTCTATTTTCCTGGATAATAAGTTAGCTCCAACTCCAATTATAACGCCCAAGATAACAACAGATAACGCATCGTGGACCAACAATCAGATTTTACCAAAATAACTTAAAAGGACCAGCAAAGAGGAGGTACACAGTACCCGGATCCCACTCGATCCCACCTTTGGCGTACAATCACAGAAAGAAAAAAAATTACCGTGCGCAAATTTCATGCGAATCAATTAACCCGTGTCCACCAATCGAAAAATTATGAATAAATTAATCGTTACAAGATTATCCTGAAACCAAAGGCATAGTTATAATAATAAAAAAAGCAAAAACGAAAAATGAACAGCAATCCAGCTACTACTATATAATGCACAGGTGTTAAAATTAAAAGAAATAAATAAATAAGGAAGTAAGTACCTGTGTCGTAACCGAATAAGAGACCACCGATACCAGCAATCACAGTCAATCCAACGACATAGGGATTACTGAAATATGACATTCTTCTCTCTGGGAACAAATCCAAGTACCCTGAACTTCCCGGTAACGATTCTATCGTCATCTTTTCTTCTTCTTCACACTCAACACTCAATTTCACTACGACTTATCAATCAAAGAGAGCCGGAAAACTGAAAGAAGAGAGAGATGAGAGTGCCAAAAGAACTGGTGTATTATAACTCGGTAGAATTCGATTCCGATTCCGAATCCTGCCTAAAATCGAGGACTCTACAAAGCGAGAAAACGGGAGAACAGAAAAAGGAACAATTTTTTCCTTAATCAAGCAAACATATAACTCCGCGTGAGCAGGAGTTGCCCGAAATGGAGATACGAAAATGAAACTCCACGGACAACAGCTGGATTATAGCTTTCACGAATCTCTAAAAAATATTTTTCGCCCTCTAAAAATCGCCTGTTTGGTTTGCAAGAAAATTAGACCGCGAAATTTTATCGTGAAAAATCACGGACCGCGGAAATCTCCTTTTCAGCTTTAAGCCGTCCGTGAGGACTCGTCCGTGAAAAAGCGTCAATATATAGAGGCTGGGCGATTTCGACACCAAAATTGATTGAAAATATTTTCTTTTAGGGATAAGATAACATATAAGGGTAGTGTACATATCCTCCCTAACAAACCAATGACATTCCAGCACCACTATGAAAGTACAAAGTTGAGGGTATTATTAACATATCATTATTCAGAATAAACAATAAAATAAACAACTTTTGGATTATGAGATTAATATTTTGTCCGAAGAGGTTGAAGGAGATTGGCACGTGAATTTCACGCTTTCGTCTCTTTGCAAATTAAGTCATAATAGAAGTCAGGCCACTTGGGAAATCCACGTGTAAGGTTCTGATTCAGTTCAGTGCTTAAACTCAGCTCATTTAGCATTCATTTAAGATAAAGATGATATTCACAGTAATACCGTGCGGTCAGCTAAATTATATGCTAAATAAACCAATCAAAATTCCAATATTTGATTTGACGTACTGCTCGACTAAAAACTGAAAAAAGATGAGATCGTACTTGGGCTGGTATCTCAGGAGGATGATGAAGGGCTGTTGGCTCAGTTTTATATAATTTTCAACTGCTTAAAGGGACGTTCGGTTCTATTTAAAATTTTTTATTGTTGTTGTTAGGGATCATTTGATTCCATTTCTTTTTTTTAGTTTTTAATTTTCGGTTTTTTTAGTTTTTTTCAAATATAATAGAAACATGTTTAGATTTTAATATTGATAAAGTTATATTTTATGACTGATAATAATTATATATTAGGTAAAACTTAAATAGAAATTATTTTTAATTAAAATTTTTATTTTAATAACTTATATAATATTTATTAATAAAATTATTTTATTTTATTAAAATAAATAAGTTATAAATTAACTTTTCATTTTAAAATTAATATTTATTTTAAATATATTTTAATTATTGAGTCAAAATTTATTTGAAATTTATATATTTTGAAGATATTTTAAATTTAACTGTATTTATTAATAATTATTTATTTTATTTTATTTTATAAAAAATTAATTAAAATTATTAAGTAAAATTAAATTATTTATAATTTTTATTAATAATTAATTTTTATTTAATTAAATATACGATATTTAATTAAATTATACATAATTATTATTAAAATTAATATATTAAACAATTAAATAATATTTAATTGATAGTAAATAAATTAGATTGTGAAAAAATAAAATAGAAAATAAAACTCCCTTTATGGTTTTCATAATTTTTTAAAATCGGAAGAAACAAAAAAAAAGTAGAAACTAAAAATTCAAACAAACAATATTTTTATTGGATTTGAAAAAATAGAAAATAACAAATAAAAATAGAAATCAATGGACTTTAGTTTTTATTTTCTGTTTTTAGTTTTTATTTTCTTTCAAATAAAAACAAAAATTATTTGTTTATTAATGTTAATGTAGTTATATTTCTATTACCGATGATAATTACATATTAAACTAAATTCAAAGATAAATTATTTTTAATCAATTAAATTTATTTTAATCTCTTATATAATATTTATTAATAAAATATTAGTAAAATAATTTACATAGTTTGAAGATATTTTAAATTTAATTTAATTTAATTTAATTTAATTGTAAAAATTAAATAAAATTATTAAATAAAATGAAATTATTCATATTTTAGTAATTAATAATTTTAATTAAATAAATATATAATATTAAATTAAATTATTCATATTTCTTATTAATAATTAATATATTAAACGGTTAAATAATATACATTTAGCTAATAGTAAATTAGAGTATAAAAATAGAAATAAAAAACAAAATTCACTTTTTGTGGTTTAATAAATTTTGAAAACTGAAAGAAATCAAAATAAAAAATAGAAACCAAAAACCAAAAATCAAAAACTAAAAACTCAAACAAACAAGTTTTTTTTGTTAAACTTGAAAACAAAAATAGAAAATCAAAAACATAAATAAAAAGAAAAAAGCTCTTACTGTTTTTTATTTTAAGATAAAGTTTGGTACTTTAGAAAACAGTGAATGTTCCATTTAGAAGCGAACCATATGGGATTAATCATGTCTAATGATAGATTGGAATTGAATCTATGTATATGTTTGCTTATTGAGTGGCCTTTTAATGGGTTGTATTCTTTTTACATATATTCTTTTTGTATCAAACACAATATTAATCATGATTTGAAGACAATTTGAGACATGGTCAGGGTTTATAACATGTTTTTTAACAAGAGGTAAAGGCATAAGTTAAAGATATAGGCATGTTAATGCAGTAAACCTAATTTTGTAGAAGACACAATTTGGGACTTAATTGTGTTATAAATTGTGTCTAAGGGGCTGTTTGTTTTGGATTTTTAAAGGTTTTTTTGTTGCGGTTTTTGTAAATTTAAAAATGACCCTTAAAATCACGTTTGGTTAAATATGTTTCTATATTTCGTTTTTAAAAATAAAAAATGGCAAATACTTTATGAAAAACGTAAAAATAACGTTTTCATAATTTTTAAAAACAGGTTTTCGTCTCTTTTGAAACGATTTTTCTCACAAAAACAAACCATATTCTTTCTCTCCTCTGCGTCGTCTTCTGCGTCTTCAATAATTCTATCTTCAATATCTCCAGGTTTGTGTTTCATATATATCTGTTGTGTCTGCGATGTCTCTTCTCTCTCTTGTCCATAAACATCAGACTCATCATACTTCTTCTCACTATCAACTTGTTTTTTCTTTGTGTTACTCTGTGATATGAACCAACACAGATATATGAAAGGAAAAAATATAAAGAAAATAACAGTCCTATAGATGTAGCTATACTTACTAAAGGAAACCACGTAGAACTTCTGCTTTGGCCATAAGTTTTTGCATTCTTTT
>JANQAP020000127.1:2704398-2716432 GCA_026874005.2 Erythroxylum coriaceum
TTCTTCCTGGATGTGTTTCAGTTCTTCAAGTTTTGCTTCACCTCCTCTCCTCTGCTAAACATAACGAAAATTGCATTTTTTGTTGCAAACCATCCTTTATAAAGAACCAACACAGAACAGCCCATGAAATAATATTACTAAATCCGAAGGCTCTGTCTTCTTGATCCTCACGTTATTTTAAAGTTGAGATAGCTGTAGCACTTGCCTTCTTCATTGTGCTGGAGGCCATTGTCTTGGGACTTCAAGTCAATATATGAGGCTTGTTGTTTTTTTTTCACGTTATTTTTGTGGCTGAAGGTTATAACGTTGTCTTCTTGTCTTGGGACTTTAGCTCATTTATTGTGGCATGTGAGGCTACATTCACGTCATTTATCGCCTAGCATGTAAAGGCTACATTCACGTTAATACATGAATACAAAGATGTTTTTGTTTCGACCATAGGGGGAAAACGTTGATAACACGTTAATACATGTTAACAAAGTTATCTTACTCTTGTCTTCACGTTGGTGTAAGACATTTTTGTGGCACATTAAAGTCCAATCTTTTTTCTATCAACTTTGTGTTGTGTTAAAAAAAATTTCATTTGTACAATCGTTTCTCAACCTGTTGCTCATGAATCTTATTGAAGTGGCCTATTAGTTATAATGATAATTAATTAATTTAAAATATAATGTATTATATTATAATTATTACACATAAGAGTATAATTACAAAAAATAAAAATAGGATGATAAAATCAAGCATGTTTTTGTTTTTAGTTTTTTATTACAACTTTCAACTAAACAAGTTTTTATTTTCAATTTTTATATTACAAATCTCAATCAAACAGGTTTTCATTTTTTTAAGGAAAAAAACAGAAACTAAAAACAGAAAACAGAAACCCAAAAAAACAACAGAAAAACAAAAGTAGAACCAAACGACCCCTAAGTGTACACAAAAGTAGGAGGATATAGACTCTAAAAACATGGGCATGCCAAAGACTGTGTCGTGTTTTGGAGAAAGAAGTTAAAATCCACAACTTGAGACTTGATCATGTCCACAACAGTTAACCTTATCTAAAAACACGTTTTGGATTAATTACAAATTCTAAAAAGATTTTATGATATGTTAAAAGTCATTGTTAACTTAAGTTGAATTTACGAGGGGTTATCTAAGTATAAGTATACTATTTACAGTTTACAATTAATTATAAATGTGTAAACCTAGAATATTTATATAACAAAATATGTAATCTTTAAGTGAGTTATAAATCAAGTACTTTAGGAGGTTGATGAAGGGTATGAGGTATATTTTAATGACAGGATTTTGTGATAAATGGTGTCTTTATTAGATTTTTCAAGTATTTAGTGTTTTTTATTTTAAGATAAAGTTTCGTACTTTGGAAAGCGGTGAATATTCCATCAATATATGAATTAGATAGTATTAGTCATATATGATGTATTGATATTAAATCTATGTGTATGTTGGCTTATTGAGAGACCTTTTAGTGGGTTATATCCTTTTTTCTATTTTTTTATAGAATATTGGCCTTGGTTTGAGTATGATCTGAGCCGTCGTCGTAGCTAATGATTTATTCCTTTCTGAATATTAAAGATGAAGATATAGGTTGAAGACATTGACATTTTAATATGACAGTTTTTTTTTGTAAAAAAACATGGTCAAAGATATAGCCATGTTATAGACCATGTCTAAGCATGCAGAGAAGTAGGAGGATCCAATGTTTAAGGACATAGATGACCATATAATATTCTAGAGAAATAGAGTGAGATTTATAACCTAGGACATGACCATGTCTCATACTATGTTGATAACAACCAACCTTATATGAAAATGTTTTTTTGGTAAATTATAAACTCTAGGAGGATTCAGGATTTTATGACTTGTTAGAGTCAAGGTTAACTTATTTTGGATTTGGTAAGGAGCTATTTAAATATAATTGTATTAGATAAAATTTACAAGCCACAATTATGTAAATGTAATATATTTATAAAGGAATTATGTAATCTTCAAGTGAATTATTGATCAATATAGTGAAACTAGTTGTTCTTAGCTCTTGAAGGTGTAGAAACACCTAATTGGTCAAACCTTGTTATAGATATTCTTATTGTTCTTTTGTTCCCTTTTCTTTCATACAAATCTATCCTCGTTACATATACTTTATTTCTCAATAAATGGTATCAAAATATCATTGAGGCAATAATGATTCCAATTGCAAAGTTTAAAGTAAGAAAGTTCAATAAAATTGGAAATTTTAGACAATGACAACAGAAAGTGAAGGATTTATTGGCACAACAATGCATATTGAAGGGGTTGTGAGAGAATAAGTTGAAAGATATTAATTAGCTCAATTAAGAGGAGTTGTAAGTGGGAACAACTAAAACCATCTGACTATGCCGAACAAAAAAGATCATGTACCACATCATCGAGATTGCATCCCATATAGAGTGTCAATATATGTTAAAAATAAAGACTATACATGGTGAAGATGCAAGAGGGATCACATCTGAGGCTTCATATCAATGCTTTCAACTAAATAGCCAATGACCTGTTGAGGCTTAAGGTGATTATTGCATACTTATCCCATACTTTTTTTTCCTTATAGGCATTTAGTAACCACACTAGCAAGGGGATAGTTGGTGTAGAGGAAATCACTATTATTCTATTGGCTCATAACTAATGGAGACTCAATATTGGTAAAAGCTCAAAAGTTAAAAGGCTATATGTAAGGGGGAACTAAGACTGTAAAAGAAAGATGGCTTATCTAAAGCAAGTTTTAGATATAAATCCAATAGTTAAAAGATAGTCTGGTACTACGCATGCAAGCAAACTAGACATATCAAGAGGATTATTTGAATAAAAATGGGCAACGGGATAAAAGGAAAAATAATGATTTTTTGAGTTTTAGTACTGTAGCACAGAATAAAACTCATATTACAATGATAGAGACATTTTTTACATTTCAATGAGTCAATTTTAAAGACTCTTATATTCTAATACAAAATGCTCATATTATATTTTACCATTCAATTATTAATTTATATCCTATATGTTAAATTTATTAGAATAGAACATATTAAGATTAAGATGTTTGTTGGTGTTAATAGGATGTTGAGTAATATCCATCACATACCAGATTTAAAAAAGAACCTGATCTCTTTAGAAATCTTATTTTGTTTATAACAATGTCAAAGATAACACTAAGATGGTAAAAGATGAGATGAACGTGATTAAAGGACAAATTTAACATAAAATATTACAATTCATGAGTAGCACAATTGTAGTTAGAGAAGTTGCAATGGTTGAGTCAAAGGAAAATAGTACTACATATCGACACATGCAGTTGGGTCATCTCGATGAATTAGAGATGATGAAACTTTACAAGTAGAGCTTATTAAGGGGAAACAGACATTAGAAGATAAACTGGTACAAGTTTTATACATTTATTAAAACTTCTAAGTAACCTATGAGGATCTTCTTTTTAGGGAGCAACTTATGTTGAGGTAAACATATGGAAAAGACATGCCAAAGTGAGTATAAGTGGATTATAACAAACTAAAATAGGTGCTAAAGGGGTTCAAATACTTGTTTGAAAATAAAACAACATTACGAAGAAAGCATCAACATGGTATATCTAAAAATAAAACAAGATGGACCGTCAAACCCCTAAGGAGATATGATTTGCAAGACTCTATCACATATGCCCTTACTGTCTATAATAAGGATTCAACTATCTTTAATGGGACTATGGAAAGTCAGGAGAAAGATAGATGGGTGATATGATGAAGATGTAAGGTTTCAAGAGATTTGAGAATTAATTGCATCTGGGACAATCTCATTGAAAAATTTTCACAATTTATAGATACAATTGATATATTGAAAAAATTAATTAAAAATGAGAAGTTTCAAACATAACTTTGACTTGATTAATGTCTCGAGATATATACATAGTTACAAACCAATTTATACAAAGTATATTTACCAAAGTAGAAATCATTATCTATCACCATTATACATCGATGTGCAATTTATAAGGAGTTTTTTAAGTGTGTTATATAAAGAAAATATATTCATTAAGGTAGATATTATTGTGTATAATTCATATACATGGACATGTACTATTGAAGGCATTTTTAAAAATGTATTAGTTTAAACACGATATATACATCAAGGTGGACAATGATTTGTGTATGACTTATATACACGAGTGTAATCTTGAAGTGTTTCTAAAAGAACACGAGTGTTTTTTGAAAGATTTTTTAGTGAACATTGCTTAAGACACAATTATGGTTTAGGATGTGTTCCTTTTTAAAAGTTAGAGGTGAATATAGGAGCATATTGGTGTGTTAGAGGTATTTTTCATGAAAGATGTGATCTAGAACTTGATCGTGTCACAAACCATATCCATATGTGCAAAAAAGTAGGATAATACTCAATCTAAAGATAACAACATGCCAACTAGTGTCCCAGGTCGTGTCTGCAATCGTCAACTTAATCAGTAAATATGTTTTTGATATATTGCACACTCTAGGATGATTTTCAAAGTGGAGTTTGGTAAGAAACTATATGAGTAGGAATGTACCTACTAGAATTTACAATTACTATAATTATATGAATCTAATATATCCTATATCTTATATTGGTCCTTATTTATCAAATATATTTTACTTAACCTTTAAAGTTTCTCAAAATCTACGATAAATTCTAACTTGATTAAATTACCTTTTCTATCTTTAACCATTCTTTATATATGACACATTATGTTCCTAAATATATCGACAAGAAATATAAGTTATAACCTTTTTATTTAGTATTGGATAAATTAAAATTCCTTTAATTTTTCTTTAATTCTTTAATTAAATAGTTTATATCTATAGATTAAGATTTGCATATAGCAACATACCTTGACTACCCAAATAATTATGAATGTTAAAATGTTTTGACTAAATTCTTTGTACACGATTTTCTCATATAATTCAATCTTTTCTATTACTCAATATTCTGATTAGAAATAAATTATATAGTTACTGTCTACTTTGTTGAATCCAGACATGTTTGTTCTTTACTAGTAATTCAATCTAATTATTTTCAAGGTGTCATTTGATCTTAACCAAGGATTTTCCAAATCAATACTAATCAAGAATAACATTATATTCCCCCTAATCACTTTAAAGTGATAAATCCTATATTAATCACTTAACTATCTTCATATAGTTCATGTTATATCAAATGATTATCAATTAAACTACCTTTAACTAGAATGTATCATAAGTAATTCCAAAACATAGTAATATCTATATTAAATACTTTAAAAATCTTAAGTCAAATGACCATTTACATAATCATCAAAATAAGAATTTCTATAAGTATACAAGTAATGTTTTATATAAAATTCTCATATCAGGTCAGTCAGTAAACTTGTTCTCTAATAAGTACCTACAAGTTTGTTTAGGTATTTTCATACTTTCGTTATGAGATCATCTACTTCTTTAATAAGAAAGAAACAAAACGTATGTTGGTCTTTCTACTATATTAATATCCAATTTCAATATAACAATGACTAATAATAATTTAAGAAAAATACATAAATGCAATTCTAATTTTATTTACAATATATTTATCCCATGAACTTTAATTTATCCATCAATTAACTAAATAATTATAGTGTTTTAAATAATTATATCATTGAAAAGTATAGCTAACTAATTAATTATCCGTAGAGCATAAATCACCACAAACATAAATCATCACCAAAATTGTGTAAGTCTCAAATAATAATATCACAATAAGTATCATATGGATTAACTTCTAACATTTTTTTTTTGAGTATCTAAACAAACATGGCATGAAGGTATGGTCATTTATGGTTTATCCTAATTAAAGACAAAAACATAATTGGTTGTCTATCTCAAAAGATATGAAATAGAATAGGAGTCCTAGTGTTTCTGTGGCTGGCAAGAAAGGCTGTAGTGAAGGAAAACAAAGTATTACCTTCCAAGAAGCTGTTAATTCCAAGAGAGCCCTTGATAGGGTTATATTGTTTTAAAATTAGGCTTCAAATGATTAGTTTTGCTTAATATTACAATTTATTGAATAAAATCTATATGTAAATTAATGTGAATGGAATCATTCAATTTGGCATTCCATGTTAAGCAAAGTTAATGCTAAATTACACTTGTAATGAATTGAAAATTATAATATTTAAACAATACTTTATATATTTTATATTAATATTATAAAATAAAATAATATTTAAAAAAGAAATAAAGATTGTTTTAAACTTTTGTTAATATAATATGGTCTGTTTAAACATTTATGTTAATTAGTTCTAAGAGTCAACGAATCGGAAATTACCAATTGTTTATAGAGTGTAAGATCACATGCTAATATGAGTCACTTAAGCAAATAGAATATCCTTTTACCACGTCTTGCAACTTAACACTAATAGGTATCGTTCCTTATAAAATGTATGATTTTTTTAATCTAAGGAATTCATTAATTGCATGTACGATAAAATTATGTTATGAATAATGTACTAAATTTTGTACCAGATTTAGTTATAGTACCAGTTAATACTAGATGCTATTTTGGGTAATTTTTAAATTTATAAAATAGTCCTTAAATATTTTAAAATTGCAAAATAGTCTATCAATATATTGTCATATATTTTTTAATTTTACATTAACCCTATCTCAAAAGATTATAATAATATAAATTTGAAATAATAACAATCTCTTTATTTCTATTAATATTACTTTTAACATATTTTACATATAAACAATAACTATAATTAATATAAGAAAAAGATTGTTTAATTATCACATATATATATATGATTGTTTAATTATCACATATATATATAACTAAAAATAATAATAAGTACTTAAAATGTTACAATTTACATCATACAGTAAAGAATAATTACATCAAAACATAATATAGTAAGAATAATATAGGTTCATGACTTCATAAGCATCACAATAAGAGTTCGTGTCGAGAAACACAACAAAGCATAAGTAAAACCTAAAACAAAATACTTATAATTAAAATTTTTATACTTATATGGATTATTTGCATAAATTGCATTGACCTGAATTTTTATTTGGTATAAAATTCTCATTATTAAGAGAAATCTTATCATTAGCATCATTCAAATTTATTGCACCAAATGACATGTCAATGCTTTTCTATCCAAGATTATCTTCTAAGTTACTCATATCTATGAAACTTGGTTCCTCAAAAACCCAATTCGTTAAAAGATCAATATGGTTAAGGTAAATTAGATATGTAGAACTATTTGTTCTATTAAGAGTTCTAGTAAACAAATAAAAATAAATTATTAAGAAATAACAAGAAATGATATTGAACTTAACAATGATAATAACACCCCTTTCTTGAAGCTTTAAGTTGTATCGAGCAAAGACCAAATTGTTCAATCTTTTGTATTCTAATCCATCTCTTTTTTGGAATGGATAAATTTAAATATGCTTCAATTCCTTTTACACTCAGTTGTACTCACACATTGACTCAAAATTCGAAGTTCAAACCTTTGGAATTTTGGATCATCACTTCTGAATTGGTCTCATCAAGCAACAATAAGATAACAAAAATAACCTTATAAATAAAATAAAGTGATGATTAATTTCAAACAAGTAATAAAAGTGAAGAAATATATACAGATTAAGTTTGTCTCTTCGAAAAATTACAATGAACATCTTAAAATCACCACATATATCTTTGTACAACTTCATTTGTGAGTAAAGGAGATCTTGCATCATCTTATAGAAAACAATAGTTGTGATAATTAATAGCATTTTCTCATTAACTTCAGCTTTCTTTGTAAAACCTTATCTAAAATAGACATTAAGATTAGAAAATGTCCTAATAGAAAACAACAGAAAGTAAAGTTGTCTTTCTTATCTTTTAGCGATGGCTACAAGATAAGGTATATACAAGAAAAGACTTTTTTTTATATTGACCTTGATTGCTTCTTTCACCCTCTCTATAAAATCATAACAATAACTCACTATTGTCTTCTTATTATTATTGGCCATACGAAGAACTCTCCCTAAAAACCTACAAACTTAAATGACAATTTGACATTGGGACCAAAATTCATGATATTCAAGTAAAATTTTGAAAACCTCTATTCCAGGATTAAACCTGACTTACTCAGATACAACTCAATTATTTCTTGTCAACAATTGTCTTAGCTTATTCTTCATTAGAACAAAATACTAAAATGATAAGAAATTCATCATAAATATTTTAGTGGCAAGACAATATAAATTTCCACTATTGATGAAACTCTTTCTCATTAAATTTAGAGCTTATGCACGATTATAAATGAACTTAGTTATTTTTCTTGCTTTCTGGATAATTTCATTAATGATAGAAAGTATTTAACATCTCCTATATTTTCTAACAATAGGTAAATGCAATATACACAACTAGAAGTCCAATAAAAATAATTATACCTGCTCTGTAACCTTTTTCTAGCTACTTTATAAGTAGAATCATTATCAGTAATTAATTGTACAATGTTTTTAGGCCTAACTTTATTCACAACTTCAAGTATCTCAAATAGAGTATTAACATTTCTTACAAGACCAAATGCATAAATGAACTTTAAAAACATCGTCCCTTTAGCATAATAAACCAAAATATTAATAAGAGACTCATGTCTTTTATTTGTCCAAGCATCATACATAATCGAATACCTATAAGTTGTCTAAGTCATTCTTCTTTCATCTAAATAACTTCTTATTTCTTAAACATAGCTACTCAGAAGATTACCTTTGTAGTCATCAATTAAAGGAGATTTATATCTTAGATCGTAAGAGGTAGTAACATCCAACATAGGATGACAATAATAACACTAAGCAACATTAACTGATACACCTGCTAGCCATTATCATATCCATATTATGAGATTTTTATAAGATTTTTAGGCACTATGAATACGAGGTTGAGCTCTAAGAGTTGTCTGTAAAGCAAAAAAGCTAGGCATCGCAAAAAAAAATTCCAGTAGCAAATTTGTAATTCAATCTTTGCCTTCTATTTTTCTCACTTTGATACTCTTTAAGTAAAGTTTGCATCTGTCATTTCATGTTATGAGCAACTTGTTTACAAGACTTCACATCACTTTTAATTCTAGTTAAATGCTTATTTAATTTGGTAATTCTCATACCTTTTAAGTGCTTGTTACAATATAAATAAATGATATATTTTTTCATTATAGGAACCAACCTAGCATAAACCCAAGCTAAATCATCAAATATCCCTGAAGAGGCTGAATTATTAGGAATATTTGAACTTTCCTCTATATATCTATAAAATAAATAAATACATATGTTAAAAATTAAATTAATAAATTCACATAAAATAAAAATTATTGCATCTGAAAGTAAATTTACTTTAAAATATTTACCATTTTTAATAAATATAAATCTTCTCATTGAAATGTTTATTGACATGTAACTAGCTTATTGCACCTAATGAATGAAGTAACATTATCTTATTTTAGAATCTTGTGATATATGTGAAGCAATTTACTTATATTTAATTCTTGCTTATTGGTTTAGAGAAAAAATGTAACACATTGATCTAAATTTTTTTTCCTTTCGTACATTCATAACATCAACTGGTTAAACATATTGTATATAAAAGCTCAAAATCAACAAAATTGTATACTTACCCATAACTATTTCCCAAAACTTAAACAATTAAATATAATAGTTGAAGTTCAATGAATTTATAAATATTGTATATATGAGGCTCATTACATGATTAGTTTGTAAATAACATTTTAATCTATATGGCATTCTCAAAGATCTAAATAATTAAGATTTTTATAACATAAATTTCATTATGAATGAATTTCAAAGTTCAAAATGCCATTAAAATTCAAATGCAGTTTAAATTGTAAGGTATTTTATGTCTTTCATAATTCAGATTCCATGTAAACTAAAATAAATAATTAATATCAGTATATAAATTCAAAATTGGACAATCAAAATTTACAAATCTAGCCTTCATTGTATTTATAATTATGTAAACAATCCAGGTGATGGAGTGGGGAGCGGGTGGTGGCGGAGCTAAAGTGTGTGGTAGCTTGATAGGAGTTGGCTGCAACAACAGAGTTAAGAGGATCAGATCTCTTGTTCCCATTACGGTGTTCCTATAATGTTTCATTAAATCTCATCCACACATTTACATAGATGTCACGTAAATGTATGAATGAGATTTAATGGAACATAGTTGGAGAAGAGTAACTGAATCAGAGGATTTGGTGTAAGAGTTAAGAGGCTTGGAGGCTAGAGCGCAAAATAGCGATAGAGAACAAATCTTAACAAGCTGGTGATAACGAGACTGACAACCTGACTTGGCAAACACGACATCAGTGATGGATTTATGTTGCAGTGATGGATTTGTGTTGTGAGTGAATTGCAACACAAATCCATATATGAATATATGTATGTATGTATATATATTCATTCATAAATACATACATACACATGTCAATGCTTTTCCATCCAAAATTATCTTCTAAGTTACTCTCATCTATGAAACTTAGTTCCTCAAAAACCCAATCCGTTAAAAGATCAATGTGGTCAGGGTAAATTGGATATGTAAAACTATTTGTTCTATTAAGAGTTCTAATAAACAAATAAAAATAAATTATTAAGAAATAACAAGAAATGATATTGAACTTAATAATGATAATAACACCCCTTTCTTGAAGCTTTAAGTTGCATCGAGCAAAGACCAAATCGTTTAATCTTTTTTATTCTAATCCATTTCTTTTTTTGGAATTGATAAATTTAAATGTGCTTCAATTCCTTTTACACTCAGTTGCACTCACATATTGACTCAGAATTCGAATTTCAAACCTTTGGAATTTTGGAACATCACTTATGAATTGGTCTCATTAAGCAACTATAAGATAACAAAAATAACCTTATAAATAAAATAAAGTGATGATTAATTTCAAACAAGTAACAAAAGCAAAGAAATATATACATATTAAGTTTGTCTCTTTGAAAAATTACAATGAACATCTTAAAATCACCACATATATCTTTGTACAACTTCATTTGTGAGTAAAGGAGATCTTGCATCATCTTATAGAAAACAATAGTTGTGATAATTAATAGCATTTTCTCATTAACTTCAGCTTTGTAAAACCTTATCTAAAATAGACATTAAGATTAAAAAATGTCCTAATAGAAAACAACAGAAAGTAAAGTTGTCTTTCTTATCTTTCAACGATGACTACAAGATAAGGTGTATACAAGAAAAGACTTTTTTTATATTGACCTTGATTGCTTCTTTCACCCTCTCTATAGAATCATAAAAATAAATCACTATTGTCTTCTTATTACTATTAGCCATATGAAGAACTCTCCCTAAAAACTTACAAATTTAAATGACAAATTAACATTGGGACCAAAATTCATGATATTCAAGTATAATTTTGAAAACCTCTATTCTAGGATTAGACCTGACTTACTCAGATACAACTAACTTATTACTTGTAAACAGTTGTCTTAGTTTATTCTTCATTAGAACAAAATACTAAAGTGATAAGAAATTCATCGTAAATATTTTAGTGGCAAGACAACATAAATTTCCACTATTGATGAAACTCTTTCTCATTAAATTTACAGCTTATGCACGATTATAAATGAACTTAGTTATTTTTCTTGCTTTCTGGATAATTTCATTAATGATAGAAAGTATCTAACATCTCCTATATTTTCTAACAATAGGTAGATGCAATATACAACACAAGAAGTCCAATAAAAATAATTATACCTGCTTTGTTATCTTTTTCTAGCTACTATATAAGTAGAATCATTATCATTAATGAATTGTACAATATTTTTAGGCCTAACTTTATTCACAACTTCAAGTATCTCAAATAGAGTATTAACATTTCTTACAAGACCAAATGCATCAATGAACTTTAAAAACATCGTCCCTTTAGCATAATAAACCAAAATATTAATAAGAGACTCATGTCTTTTATTTGTCC
>JANQAP020000128.1:1131-21213 GCA_026874005.2 Erythroxylum coriaceum
GTTATCATAAATTAATTTTCTTTATTTATATATTTTAGACTTTAATTTTGTCCTTTAATTAAATTTAACATTCAATTCCTATCTTTTTTGTTAACCACCACAGTATCTAATAGAAACATAAAATACTTAATAAATAATTATTAATAAAATTCTTTATAAAAATAAATTTTTATATTTTATAATTAAATTTCAATGAACTTGAATATTTAGAATATTAGTGATATATACATAAAATGAGAAAAAAAGATGATGGAAATGATATATAAAAATAAAAATTCTAAAAATAGATGAAATAGTATAGTGGCTAGTAGCTACATAAAATCTTAAATTATATTTAATAAGCAAGAAAAAATTGGAATCTATGTTGACTATATTTGTTTTAAGGACCATATCATTTATGAATATACAATAACTGCTCTCAATCTAGGGATTCGATTTTAAAGAAAATTACAATTTTTAATTAATACTTGCATCTAACACTTAATTAAATTAAAGGATAATTATAACTTTTTTTATAGTGTTTAATATTATTTTTTGAAATACCTTAAATTATAATGTAATCTGGGTCCTCTTTATAAATTAGTTTCTCATCTAAAGAGTTGACGAAAGCATCATAATTAACATATAGGATACTTAATTAGAGTATAGTAGTTAAATAATTTAATGAAACTTAATTAGTTAGTTTAATTAAATCTGACATGTATAAGTATTAAGGGTACTTGTTTCATATGGTAAATATCAAAAATAACTTATTTATTAAGTATGAGTAAGGGTGTTTATTAACAGATCTCTTCAGACTCTGCGTTTATGCAGAACTTCAACTGAGTGTTGATGATGAGATATTTTGTACGGTAAAATATGTTAATAATGTTAACAGAGATATTAAAATTAAGCTAGAATTAGAAAAAAAGAATGTTTACAACATTAACAAAAATACTAAAATCGAGCTAAAGTTGAAATTTTTTTTGATCTTTTAGTTTCTATTTTTTTTTAATTTGAGTTATAATTATAAAATTAAATAAAATTAATGATTTTTTAATTAACTCAAAAAAAAAAAACAGCCTGAAAAGGACTTGACGTACACCGACGCCATATTTTTTCTTTTACTTTTCATCTTCTTCAACTCCAAGCACTTAAAACCACAATCTCTTGCTCTATCTGCCTATCCTACACCTACGCTGCACCACACTACATACATGTAAAGTCGTGTTTAGACTGTTAGTAAAACAGCAGTAGTAGTTGGGATTTTCAGGTATATATACGTATATACACGCACGCATATATACATAAAAAAGCTACCTAACTTTTTAATCTAAGCTCACATAATCTTTGAAAGAAAGCCCTAATTTTTACGTACACTGTTTAAGACGCCAGCAATTGAAGCTGATTCCTTCCTATTAATTTTACTCTTATCAGAGTAATCCTTTTCTGGCAATTTTTCATTCCGCTTCGGGCTTTGATTTGTTCGCTAGGGTTTGAGGACATGGATTCGGAGGACGATATGATGGACGCTAACGACGTTGAGTCTGGTGACGACGATTACTACAGCGGCGAGATGGAGGATGATTGCTACAGCGACGACGGTGATTACGGCGAGGATGATGCTGATTATGACTACATAGCTGATAATCTAGAGGAGGCCGACGATATCGTCTCCCGATTGCAGCAGGTGCTTTTTGATTTTATGAATTTTGGGACTTTAGCTGTTTCTTTTGATAATTTGGATCGTGTTGTTTGGTTGGTGGGAGAATTTTGGAAATTCGAGGTATTTACGGTGCTTTATTGGAGTTTAGTCAGCTTATAGTGTTCAAGGTGGTGTTGATCGATTATTTAATGTGGAAACATCATGGAAAATTTGGCTGGTGATAGGAATTTGTTTATGCAGTCCTGTGTGTGGTATTGAGGAAAAGTTTGAGAATTTGGTTAATTGGCGTCCGAAGAGGCGAAAATTCAATTAAGTTGGGCAAGCATATATGCCCCATGTTTTTCTTTTGGTATTGGCACTTAAGGCAGTCTATCATAAGTCAAAACATGCTGTCGATTCCCATTGTGGGAGATTAAAATGACTATTATCTTTTGGTCATTGTACAAAGCATTTTCCTTAATTAGAGTGAAGAAAAAAGGAGGAAACACTGAGAACTTGAGAAGTCCCCTGCTGACCCCCCAAATCCTCCTTGCGGGAAGACATTATGGCATTCAAAACTGGAATGAGTTAGAAGCTAAGAGAATAGGATGTAAAAGCAAAAAACTGGGGATTATTCGTTGTCTTGCTTGTTGCGGATGATTTCAACTAGTGTCAAAAACTAATGGCTGTTGTCTGTAATCGCTGGTTCTGGGTGTTTAATGAGACGATTTAATTGTCCGAATCCCTAAGGGATCGCTGGTTCTGGGTGTTTAATGAGACGATTTAATTGTCCGAATCCCTAAGGGAAGGAGCAAAAGAAGATTCTCTTGTTTTGAGGATGCTGTTCTACTTGAGGGACTGGGTTTCTTCACCCTTAATGCTTAATTCCAGATTGGAAATTTCAATTGAAAAGTAGTTTTTATCCTGTCTATATTGATATCGGGATTCGACAATTATTTTTGCAACTTTTATTGGAGGGTAGATATATTGGACATTTTTTCTGTATTTGGAGAAGATATTAGAATAAAACGTTTCAATTGTACTTTGGCATGATTTCTTTGTCTTCCTAATCCTTTTTCCCTAAATAAAGGTGTACATTTCTTTTTGTTCAGCAATATTATACTGTACTGAAGGAAGAAGATATATGTCAACGTCAGGAAGATGATATTTTGAACGTGTCTGCTGTCCTTTCCATACCAAGAGTTGCAGCTACCATCTTACTTTGTTACTATAATTGGTAAACTTGGATCTGTCTTTTTTATCTCTTTTTCCTTTTTCCTTCTTTTTTTTTGGTCTTTAGAGAGTGGTTAGTTTTTGAAGATATCTCTTGCATCACGGTCCAAATTTACTTCTGCTGGGTCCATGCATATTACATAATGCATTATATGATTGATTTTGGTGTCTGTGGATTGCAGGAGTGTGAGTAAAGTGAATGATGAGTGGTTTGCTAATGAAGAGGTGGTGCGTAAAACTGTTGGTTTACTGAATGAGCGAGTGGTTCAAATTTCCAATGCAAGAGAGGTAAGTGCTCATTATATGAATATGTTGATTGATTGTACTTGCCTTTTTGCAGAACGTGATAATGGAATCTTGCCATCTTCAATTGCTACGTTAGCGTGTATTTTCTTTTTCTTTCCACATCAGGTAATCTGTGGAATCTGTTTCGAATCATTGCCTCTGGACAATATTACTTCAACTGCTTGTGGACATCCTTTTTGTAAAGAGTGCTGGTCTGGTGAGTTTGCATACATCATTTTTAATGTTTGTTGCTATTCATTAGGATTCACATTCCATTCTAAGCATTATTGGGAATTCTTAAACTTCCTAAATTACATTATCATTTCATTTTTGTTTTCAAATGTTATATTTTTATGATAATAAGGTTCTTTAAATAACTATTAATTATTTGAATTTTCTGCCTTTCCAATTATAGTTTTTGTTGGATAATTATTTATCTTTATTTTTAGATAAGTCTGTTAGCTTAGGATATTATCGTCTAGGAGATCAGTTTATCTTCTAATTGATAAGATAAGTTTATCCTATACGCAAATCTGATAGTTAGTAGCGTTACATTAGGAAATACTCTTGCATAAATTTCCTTGAATCAAAGGAATAAAGTAAATCGACCCCTTTTCTAAAATCCTCTTGTTTCATGGTATCAAAGCTACCGGTTCTGGTAGCCTAAAATCTTTTTCCAACCACATCATGGCTGGAGTTCGACCAACCCTTGACGAGTCTTCCACCACCCAAACCGCCTCACAAACACCTAGTTCTGTAACCCCTTCGGCCCAATCCTCATCTCCTTCTATTGATAATCTTTTGTTGCAAATCACGCAACATAAATTAAATGGAATGAATTTCTGAGAATGGTCTCAGTCAGTTATGCTAGTAATCACAGGAAGAGGCAATGCTGGATATCTAACCTGGGCAATTCCTCAACCACAGGAAACAACAGTCACTTATGGTGATTGGGATGCTAAGAATTCTATTGTTATGGCCTGACTTATCAATCCAATGGAGCCAAAAATAGGGAGAACCTATCTATTCTGCAAAACTGCAAGAGAAATTTGGGAGGCTGTACAAGAAATATATTCTGATTTGGAGAACACATCTCAATGTTTTGAAATCAAATCCAAATCAAAAACACTCACCAAGGTAACATGTCTGTTACCGAGTATTATAACTTACTCATTGAATTATGGCAGGAGATGGATTTGTTTTATGCAATAAATTGGGAGTGTCACGCTGATGTCGAGAAATATGGAAAATTGTTGGAGGAGGAGAGAGTTTTTGATTTCATGCAGGGACTTAATGTTGAACTTGATGAAGTACGAGGACAGCTACTTGGTTTAAAATCATTGCCCTCAATCCGAGAACCGTTTGCTGAGGTTCGTAGGGAAGAGAGTAGAAAAAAGGTCATACTTACCTCTCCCACTTTTGAACAAATCTCTCAAGGCTCAGCTTTAGTGGCAAATTCTCAGAAGGGGTCTACTCAACAACCCTGAGAGCAACAAACCAAGAACAAGCAGTGGTGTGACCATTGTGATAAGCCCTACCACACCCATGAGACCTGCTGGCACTTACATGGGAAACCACCAGATTGGAAGCCTAAAAGCCAAAGGGGTCAGCAAAAGTGTGTGTTTGTTGGGTACTCTCCCACTCAAAAAGGTTATACAACTTCTTTGTTTCATATGATGTCACCGTTTTTGAAAGTCAATCATTCTTCTCCAATAACTCTCTTTAGAAGGAGACATCCCATGAAGAGACTTATTGGGACCCAAGCATATCACTCCTTATCTCACAAAATTCTGTCCAGATATTCCCACAAAACTCGCAAACACCCACCATTGAACCCAAAACTGTCTAGTCCAATTCAGTGGGAAAACTAGTTCCTGAAAAGCCAATTTTGGTGTATTCTCGAAGGCCTAAAGCTTCTTAACAAGGCCAATCATTGGACTAGGAACCGGCTCCTAAAGAAACTGTGGCAAGTGACTTAGATATGCCAGTTGCATTACCAAAGGGGGGTAAGATCATGTACCAAATATCCTATTTCAAATTATTTGACTTACTCAAAGTTGTCTTCAAAGTTTAAAGCTTTCACTACTAAGCTTGATAGTGTAAGAATTCCAAGAAATGTGCATGATGCATTCCAAGAGCCTAAGTGGAAGGAAGCTGTACTTGAGGAAATGAAAGCCTTACTTGAAAATAAGACATGGGATATTGTCGATCTACTCGATTAAGAAAGGTGGTTGGTAGCAAGTGGGTGTTCACTGTGAAGTATAAGGCTAGATTAGTAGCTCCAGGTTTTACACAAACCTATGGAATAGATTATGAGGAGACATTTACTCCAGTTGCAAAGTTGAACACAATTAGAGTTCTTCTATCATTGGCTGCAAATTTAGGTTGGAAACTCGATTAGCTTGACATTAAAAATGCCTTCTTAAATGGTACATTAGATGAGGAAATATATATAAGGATCCCACCAGGTTTTGAATTTGAAGAAGAAAAGGGGAGAGTTTGCATATTGAAAAAAATCTTTATACGGCCTCAAACAGTCTCCACGAGCATGGTTTAAGAGATGTATTGATACTCTTTGCAAATTTGGATACAAACAGGGACAAGCTGATCACATCATGTTTGTGAAAGTTTTGAAAACATGGAAAGAAGTCCATCTTGATTGTGTATATGGATGATATTATGATCAAAGGCGATGATACTAGTGAGATCAATGATCTTAAAAAAAAATTGAGGCTGGAATTTAAAGTAAAAGATCTTGGAGCCTTGAGACACTTTCTTGGAATGGAGATTGCTAGAAGTAAAGATGGTATTTGTATATCTCAACGAAAATACATTCTTGATTTATTGGAGGAAATAGGAAAAATGGGTTGCAAACCAATGGGAACTCCACTGGAAAGAAACTGGAAATTCAAGAAAGATGAAGATCCTCCTATTGACAAAGGAAGATACCAAAGGTTGGTAGGAAAACTTATCTATTTTTCATTAACCAGACCAGATATTTGCTTACTCTTCGAGTATTGTCAGCCAGTTTATGCACTCTCCAACTCAAAGACATTTAGAGGTAGTCAACCATATTCTGAGGTATCTCAAAGGTAGTCCAGGCAGAGGATTAATGTTTCAGAAAAATGAGAAAAGGAGCATATAAGGTTTTACGAATGCAGATTGGGCTGGTTGTATTGAAGATAGTAGATCAACTTTTGGCTATTTTACTAAGCTGCGGGGGAACCTTGTCATATGAAGAAGCAAGAAGTAGTGCAGAAGTAGAGTTTAGGGCAATTGTACAAGGAATTTGCGAAGTTATTTGGTTAGAGAGGTTAATGCAAGATCTACATATCACCACTTCCTCTCCCACCAAAATCTTCAGCGATAGCAAA
This sequence comes from Erythroxylum coriaceum, assembly GCA_026874005.2. Taxonomy (NCBI): domain Eukaryota; kingdom Viridiplantae; phylum Streptophyta; class Magnoliopsida; order Malpighiales; family Erythroxylaceae; genus Erythroxylum; species Erythroxylum coriaceum. The sequence continues at coordinate 7,648 of JANQAP020000128.1, forward strand.
TCCGCGATTAGCATAGTGAAAAATCTAGTTCAACATGATCGAACGAAACGTGTTAGAATTGACCAAAGCTTCATCAAATGTGAAATAGAAGGAGGAGGCATTGACTTATGCTATGTTCCTACTCAAGCACAAGAAGCAGATATTTTCACAAAGATCATGCCTAAGCCTAGATTTGAGACAATTCTAAACAAGTTGGGACTGATAAATATCTATTCCTCAACTTGAGGGGGAGTGTTGGATAATTAGTTATCTTTATTTTTAGATAAGTCTGTTAGCTTAGGAGATTATTTTCTAGGAGATAAGTTTATCTTCTAATAGATAAGATAAGTTTATCCTATATGCAAAACTGATAGTTAGTAGCATTAAATTAGGAAATGCTCTTGTATAAATTTCCTTGAATCAAAGGAATAAAGTAAGTTTCGACCCCTTTTCTAAAATCCTCTTGTTTCAGTTTCTCAGTGTGCTTTCGGCATTGACATCTTGTCTTGAACTTTGTTACCCATTTTTTTAATTTGTTATATGGAGTAGTTTTTTGTGGTTGGTTTTAGGATTAAATAGAAGCATATCTTTAAATGTATTTTTTTTGGAGAAAAAATTGTACTCTGTTTTGCTATGATTCAGGTGCTACTGTGTGTCCTTGCATGGTGACATTTGGGATTTAGTTTATATTTGTGAAGGAGAGGATAATGCATTAGGACAATTCTATCGGAAATTTTTGTTAAATTATACTATCTTTTTTGTCCTTGCAATGGTCTTCTCGCTCCACTGCTTTGGAGGTTGTTTTCTTTTTCCTATGTGGTCTTTTGATTTACTAAGAAATTTTGCTGATGAGTTCATCTAAGATGTTTTCTTGTTTTTCTATCATGAAAATCATGTTGCTAACTTGAAATTTTCAGTTCTCTTTTATAGAGGTAAAGATGTTAACTGTTATCTGTTGTTTTGCAAATCCTGCTAGGCTATATTAACACTGCAATCAATGACGGTCCTGGATGTTTGTTGTTGAGATGCCCTGAACCACCATGTCAAGCTGCTGTTGGTCAAGACATGATCAATGAGTTAGCATCTGATGAAGATAAGGAGAAGTATGCCCGTTACCTTCTTAGATCATATGTTGAAAACAACAAAAAGGTAACAAGCCCGTATTGTTTTTTTTGTCACATTACTTGCAACATTTTAATGTATTAACATGCTGACATAATGGAGATTAAACTTGGAAAATAGCTCTTTTATAATGTAGTTTTTCTTTAAACAGCCATTGCCCTGCATTTCTCTACTGATGGAGTTCAATTTTCCCATTTTCCCTTCATAGTTATGTTTCCTTGCATCTTGAGAAGAAGAGGTTTTAAGATGCATTTATCATCACTGACTTCATAACGGTTTACATTTTAGTTGCACATTTTTCTAATACTATAACTAGCTTGTAAACTTTAAATATTGGTTGAAATGGATAGTGACGAGGGGTTTTAGGTAAATTCTTTCTTAAAGAGAGGAATATGGTTTTTATTTCAAATGGAATTTGGAGTTTAGGGGCGATGATTTGTTACCAATATTAAAACCATTGAACGGTGTGTGAACAATGAGTTTTTGTTTCACCAAGTGAGCAGTTTGATTATGTTCTCACTCTATATATTTCCATTCCTTTGGAACCTTAGATCTAACTGACTTTCTTCTTACCTCTTCTAGACGAGATATTTTACAACCCTTAGCTATTCAAATATCCAAAAGTTACTGACTTTCCTGTTCCTTTGCTCTTGTCCAGACTAAGTGGTGTCCTGCCCCAGGTTGTGAGCATGCTGTTCAGTTTACTGCTGGTGGTGGCAGCCTTGATGTCTCTTGCGTCTGTTCATACAGCTTTTGCTGGAATGTAAGTGTCCCATATATTTTTTAAATATTCCAGTGTTAGGTATTAGAAATTGGTTGCTTCATACATGACTTCTGAAAACTACCGAGTAAATGCAGTGTACTGAGGAAGCTCATCGTCCTGTGGACTGTGGAACTGTTGCAAAGTGGATATTGAAGAACAGTGCTGAGTCTGAAAATATGAACTGGTATGTATTGATTATCTTATTGTAATTTGTCTTATAAATTCCTTTAAACCTCGTGTCTTCATTTTAGTTTGTGACATACGGCTATAATTAGCAGTTGCATTTTATTTCTGGAGATTAAATAGTGGTGATTTGTGATTTAAATTACTTGGTGGAAGATCTTCTTTTACTTTTCTTCATTTTCGTTTTCTTTTCAGTTTGAATCAGTTGGTTCCTTCCTGCTCATGTGTCAATATGTTTTGGATTGAGAAATGTAGTGGTTAATCATGGGAAGAAAATGTTTTATGTTGTTTCTTGTGATTGTTAAAAAACACGAGTTAATAGTATCTGATGAAATAATTATCCCCACATATATGGTGGCTGTCTCAGTTTTTGATGTTTCAGTCACAAACTGGTAGTTCTTGTGTGATTGAATTGTATCAAGTAAAGGAATCAATACCATTACTATTACTTCTATACATTGCAAACTATGTTTCAGTGAACTTAATGGGGATATACAAAGTTTACTGCCGAATAAGTGTCTTAACTTTATTCTTCTAATTGTGGATCTGATGATGCACAGGATTTTAGCCAATTCGAAGCCCTGTCCGAAGTGCAAACGGCCAATTGAAAAGAACCATGGATGTATGCACATGACATGCACACCACCTTGTAAATTTGAGTTTTGCTGGTGAGTTGGAAATTTTTTTCTGACCATTCTTTGTTCTCTTTTGATGTTCCATTGCTTGACATATCTGCGATAATACAGGCTGTGTCTTGGTGGATGGTCAGATCACGGTGAGAGGACTGGTGGTTTCTATGCTTGCAATCGTTATGAGGCAGCTAAGCAAGAGGGAGCTGTAAGACCACTTGATATTAATTATTTGGGACATTTTTGAGAGAGTTGAGTATATGAAAGACTGATTCTTGTTTTTACTTTACTAAATTGATGTCATTGCTATAGTATGATGAAGCTGAGAGGAGGCGAGAAATGGCAAAAAATTCTTTGGAGAGATATACTCATTATTATGAACGGTGGGCGACGAATCAGTCGGTAAGCAAAACAAGGCTGTGCTGGTCACTTCTGGATTCTTTATTGTTCTGTGTCATTGTTTTCATTTATTTATTATTTCTCTATATTAGGCTTACTCTCTCAGTTCACTAGTTTTATTATGAATTTTCAGATACTAGCTTCTCTCATTTCTCATGACTGTACCTTTATAATCACTGGCTTGCATCTAGGAGTTTCTGCGCACTGTTCTTTTGGAAGGGGTGTCTGAAATTGGTGACTTGAATAAGATATTGGGAAGGAATGACTTCTATGAAGAATGCCTAATATACATGGTGATAGAGAACTAACCAACTACTTGTTTAAATAGGATAGCATGTTTACAGTGAAGAAACTGGGTTGAATGACATGGTATTGGGTAGGAGACTACTAACTGTCTATTTGCGTGGATTCCTTCTTTGATTGATGTGTTCTTTTTTTGTGTGGGTCGGAGACTACTAACTGTCTATTTGTGTGGATTCCTTCTTTGATTGGTGTGTTCTCTTTTTGTGTGGGTTGGCCATTATGCAGAGCATGATATTCCTAATAGAATTTTAGTTATTTGTACTAATATAATAGCTGTCGTGATTATGTAGTCGAGGCAGAAAGCCCTTTCAGATTTACATCAAATGCAAACTGTAAATGTAAGTTGTTCTGTCCATTTTCCTAAGTTTGCATCGTTGCATTTGTTGAATGAGAAAGTCTGCCCAATGTCCATGAATTACCAGCCAATGTAATTGAGTAATTAAGCCGTACGAGTTTGTGAAAACTTATCTTTTTATATCCAGATGCATGTACACACAATTAGTAATAACATACTTATGGTGGGCCTTAATGTACATTGCTAATTTGCATTTATTTGTTGTTAATGGTCTCATTCTTACTGGTCCCAGCGGTAATTCCTCCAATACTTCCGAATAATTGAAAATATTGGCCGTATTATTTCTAATCATACGATGGTGAAATTGTCAAAAAGTGTGGGTCATCCCATCTACATATTATGAAATTGTAGGCTATTAAGCTACAATACAAGCAATGCTGTATGATCTTTTCAACGTATGAATTTCTTGATTTCTGACAGCTTGAAAAGCTTAGTAACATACATTGCACACCGGAATCTCAACTTAAGTTCATAACAGATGCTTGGCTTCAGGTGAGTTCTATTCTGTTTTTCTGGGTCATAGCTTTACGTTTTTAGTTTCACAATTATAGACTTTATTAGCTAGCATGTATGGTGGTCTATGTAGATAATACCTTTTGAATTTGTTCAACCATTTCATTTTTAGAAAGTAAAAAGTGAAGCAAGGAGTGAAACAGTTGTAAAATTGAAGTCACTGGCCATGTGTGATAATAGCTTATATTTTCCATCTCCTTCTTTTGACAGATAATTGAATGTAGACGAGTTTTAAAATGGACCTATGCATATGGATATTACCTACCTGAGCATGAGCATGCTAAGAGACAGTTCTTTGAGTACGTACAAGGTATATATTCTTTAAGATTTCATGCAATTTTCTTTCTCAGTCTTGCCACTATACGCATATATTCTTCCAAGATGAATCCGATTTGGGGTCTCAGATGTGTATTGTATAGAGAGGAACAGGGTCAGATAAAAAATTGTTTATTGGTTCTCTATGGTCACTATTGCTGGTAAAATCTTTTCATTATGTTGTAGGTGAGGCGGAGTCTGGTCTGGAAAGGCTTCATCAATGTGCAGAAAAGGAGCTGCAACAGTTTCTCACTGCCGAAGGCCCATCAAAAGAATTTCACGAGTTCAGAACTAAGTTAGCTGGACTGACCAGGTACTTTTCACGTTTATGTGCTCAAACCTGTGCTTTATAATATCAGGAATGACAAAGCTCTGCACGATTTTGAGGTTTCCCTGCAGACCAAATTTCCTTTTTTTAAAATGTATTTTACACATTTATGAAATCCTCTAAGATGTGTGTGGACTCCTTGTGATTGGGTGTGCCTTCAATGCTAACAGCTAATGTATCATGTTAGAGCTGGGAAAACAGAGTGGGGAAATGTAGACGAATTTATTCTGTATTGGGATTGTTAAGTATCCTTGATGTGTTATTATTTCCCCTACTATGTTATTACTACAGAAAAAGAAAAGCAACGTTGAAACTTTGAGGGCTAGTCTGATCCAAGATTATTGTCTTGTTAAACAGTGTGACAAAAAACTACTTTGAGAACCTGGTTAAAGCATTAGAGAATGGACTAGCAGATGTAGACTCTCGAGGTGCCTGTAGTCAGACAACCACATCAAGTAAGGAAGCAGTTGCAAGCAAGGGTAAAACTAGTAAGTGGAAGGGGAATACTGTCGCTGGTGGAACTAGCAAAAATTGAAATGCTTCATGTCCGTATCTTCAGAATACACATTGTGTGAATTGTAAGTAGATCTGCAGAAAAGTATTCGGAAGGCAGAAGTGAGAAAAAGAAGCTTCGTTACTTTTTGTGGAATGGGAATGTAAATAGCTTCCTATCAATTAACATGGCAAGTTGTTTCGTCTCACTCGTTAACATTATGTCATAGCATGTTGCATCTTCTAGTGCAAATATCCCCATTTGTTATTAGCTTTATAAGCTTCAATACATGCTTGCTTTTCTCCCCTATCTTTTACGTTGGAACTTGACTTGCTAACTAAATTAAGCACCTATAGTTTCACTTTGTAGTGCTTCAGAATTGTTGGCTGACGATCTGATTTGTATATAATAATAGTCACGGAAACATACAAGGGCTGCCTTGCTATTTCTATTATGCATATATTGGATTGATTATGAACATTTTTTATTTTCTGATACGGTTGGCGATTCTATTATTTGCCAGTGAGTCTTCTATTTAATTTGATATAATAACATATATATAAAAAGTGAAAATAGAAGATCTTAATCTTAGAAATCATTTTGTTATTGAAATTGAGTGGTTTATCGATTTTTCATCAGGAAAAAAGCTAAAAACTCGATGATTTAATTGTTAGTCAGTTTTTGAGTTGAATTGGAACTGGCGACTGAGTTATTTTAGTTGAACTCGGTCTTTACTTATTTATGCTCTCTTGATCGAGCTTGTTGTATAAAGTTTGCCTAGTTTAGAATATCTGGTTGGTGTGATTTACAGGCTATTGCGTTAATTTAGAGGTTCACTTAGTGAGCATCCAAAAGATAGCGACTACAGTTCATCTGATCTCAAAAAAATGTACAGCTTTGGCAATTTTGTTAACCTTTATATAGAACATTACATCAGCACTTGAAATGTACATTGGTAAGTAAAAGCTTACAAAGGAATTCAAATGATCACTGGGTTTCTTCTCACTTACTGTCTTGTATTTCTACTTGAGCCCTCTGGTAGCAATCATGCAGAAGTCAAACGAGTTTTTTGTATTGACTGCACATAACTCTTTTCTTTTTTTATAAAAAAAAGAATCCCTGGGACGTCCTTTTCAGCAGAGTTCTATTTCCTGAGAGGACCTGACAGGTCTTGTATTCTCAGTGGCCCCGATAGCCCTTGTCTCATCTGCCCGGATAAATTCAACAATTGCCCTGATATGTTTTGCATTGATTTTCCTCTGGCAAATCTGATACTCAGTGCATTTAGCATTGCTCTTGAGTATTGTCGAGACGCCATTTTCCAGTCCATACCAGCTTTCATCACCACCTTGAATTCATCGTAACTGATTCTACCATCCTTCAAAATCCACTTGAAATTACAGGACATTTTTTGATCTCTAATCTTTTATGATCATGTCGTCTGGTAGTTACGTACCTTGTCAAGATCAATATCAGATATGATGTCTCTGAGGACCTGCTCGCTGTTTGGACCGGGGTTGAAGTCATCTATCAAGGCTGCTTTCAACTCTTCGAACTCGATGTAGCCATTTCTGTTCTTGTCAAAAAAGTTGAAAGCTTGAGAGAGGTTATCGTCATTGGCGATTCTTATCAGGTGAATTATCATGGTCTCAAATTCCTCGGAGCTAAGTGTTCCATTTCCATCAATGTCCGCCTTTACCAGACAAGGTTTTTACGTTGTAAGAGGAAAAGAAATAGAACGAGGACAATAGCAAGTAGAACAAAGAAGTATCGTATATAACTGGTAGAACTTAATGAAGAACATTCCAACACATTAAACAGACTCACGGCATCCATTAAAATCTGCACTTCAGGATCAGGAACAGAATGGCCCAACTTGTGGAGGCCATCTTTCAGTTCTTCAAATGACAGGTCTCCAGTGTCGTCTGTATCCATCACGTTAAACATCTGTTTAATCTGACACATTTGCTCCTCTGACAAGTTGTCTGCTACGACCTACAAAAGAAGAAAAACCTCGAAAGGGTCTGTGAGAGACTAAAGACAGATGTATAAAACAGCATGCTAGTGATACTCACTCTGAGAACTCTCTTCTTGAACTTATTCATCAGAGAGAATTGCTTGATCCTCGTTCTAACATTTTCTCCAAGTGACACGTTTGGGGCGCTGTTTGCGTTTTGTATCCAAGGGTGTTCTTCGCATGGGAAAAAGAGAAACTTGAGTCCAAATGTTAACTCTGTACATGTCTAGCAGCTACAAGTATACATTGCTGTGGACATGTTTATTGAATGCGAAAACGAGCATTAGGCAATAGCTAATTACCAAAAACTTCTTGAATAGTTAATCTGCTGTAAGGATTTTGATCAAGCATACTCCTCACCAGATCCTTGGCTTCTTCAGATACTATGGGCCATGGATCCCTCTCAAAATCGATAGTACCATGAATAATTGCACGAGCAATTCCTTCCTCAGTTTCTGTACTATCCAAATCCATAATTCCTCATTAGTAACTAGCAGTCGTTCAAGGGATAAGGGCAACTTGCAAACCCTTCTTTTACATGAACTAAACATCCAACTTATGATTATCCGCAACAGTGATAATTCACATTTTACCTGCCCAGAAGGGAGGAACTCCGCAGAGCAAGATATAGAGTATAACACCAGTGCTCCAAACATCAATTTCTGGTCCATAATTTCGTCTTAGGACATCTGGAGCCATGTAATATGGACTACCAACAATTTCACTGAAACGCTGACCTGCCATTACGTTGCGGAGGGAATAAAGAAAGAGACATCCGCGTAAATTTAATGCTGTTTATAACGAGCAACAAATTCTAGAAGGCAAAGAGCCTACAAGATTGCAGTAGATATATATACCAGGTTCAAAAAATATGGATAGCCCAAAATCAATTGCCTTGAGTTGGGAGTTTTCAGTTCCATCTGCAAATAAGAAATTTTCTGGCTTTAGGTCCCGGTGTATTACTCCATGTTTATGGCAAACCTGCAACAAAATGTAAAAGGAAAAAAACACAAGAATATAAACCAAATATTCCCAGTGACCAATCAGGAAATAAGTGGATAACATACCTTGACAATCTCCAAAATGGTCTTGGTAACAATGGCAGCTGCTCTCTCTGTGTAATGACCTTTAGCAACAATGCTATCAAAAAGCTCACCACCCTCACAAAGTTCCATGATAATATACACGGCCTCTTTATCCTCAAATGCCTCCTTGAAGGCGACAATGTTAGGATGCTTAGGCAAATGCTTCAAGATCTCAACCTCTCTTTTTATGTCCTCCACGTCTATTTCTGTCTTGAGCTTGGCTTTAGATATGGTTTTGCATGCATATGTCTCACCATTTTCAATATCAAAGCACTGATATGTTATCCCAAATTCACCTCTTCCTAATTCTTTCCCAAACTTGTACTTTTCAAAGATGTTGTTGCCTGCTGGCTCCTTAAGAACAGATAAAGGGCGGCTATATTTGCTTTTACTCTCTCGGGGTTCTGACAAGGACTCAGGTCTACTATACTCATGGTTCAATCTCTTGGACGTAAGTTTGCCAACTTTTGCAAATGAAGAAAAACAGCCTCCCATGGGATATATATATGTATAAAAAAAAAAGGGTTTTCTTGTTTTCCTTCTCTTGGTCGCTTCTGATCAGAACATTGATATAATTCCCCTACCCTTTGGTAAGGTTACGTAATTACTGGATTATGGTCCTCCCATGCAAAGCAAGGGAGAGGAAGAGAAAGCAACAGAACTTATCGAGAGAGACAAACAGAATAACTTAAGAGGAGAAAAGTATGTAGAAACAGGCAAAGAAGAGAGGATGAGCTAAATATGGTCAAAGGAAAGTTTTGGCTTCGTAAATTGCTTAAAATTAATCATTTGTCCATTTTCTTAGGACCAGTTTTACATTGTCTTCCTCATGATGTGGTGTCAAGGTTCGTAGGGAGTTGCATACAAACAAGTTCAACCATCAGAATGCAAAATTATTAGTATTTTGTAGTAAATCGTAACTTCACCACATGCTAATGCGCTAACCATGTGCGTTCCATGAAGAACAACACCTTCATGCAATAACAATTTTCCTTTTCTTTACTAACGATCAACGTTCCATGTTTATTATCTTATAGCGGACGGATTGGGTAGGAAGAATATTTTAAAAATCAAATCAAAAATTAAACCTATAAAATAACAAATTTAAGGTTAAAAAGATTTGATCGGTATTAGATCATCACAAAATCGACTAAAAGTTGAATAAAATTAAAAATTTTGAAATATAATTGAAAGAAATTGTTCTTAATTACCCAACAATAATTTTGAAGTTTAATCGAAAAATGTTAAATAAAATTAAATGATTTGTTTTAATTTATAAGAAATTATTAATCTATAAAAATTGATCGGTTAATTAATAAATTGATAAGTTTTTAATAATAAGAGTTATTAAAATAAATCTAACTAAAAAATTAAAAATCAAACTAAATAGTTGACTATTTGAAGATTTTCATGGCCAAATTTATTGAGTTTTTTAATCAATCGTCACGAATTCTTTAACCTTAAAGAACTAGATGGTATCTATTTTGCTCATTCTTTTCTGAATATGTCTTCTGAGCTTCGAAGTAAAGTGATATAAGAACACTTCGACTGCTCTTTTCCTCTTCTTTTTTTATTCTATGGTAAAAACTTCAAATTTTGTGAAGACTGTAAAGTAGTATCCTTTAATATAACTTTCTGAGAAAATTGCCTTCCGGATGAAGCTTACAAGATTACGAAACGTATATACAAATTTCTACTAAAAAATAATAATAACTTAAAAACTCTTGTTATATTTGACAATATCCATTCGTAACCATTAGATTTAGACCTTAATTAACAGTGGAGGATTATGTTTGGTCCTCCATCAAAATTGAGCTTACAACCCCTAATTCTCTCTAATTTTCTTTTGTTTTTACTTGTTTTGTTTAAATTTTACTATTTATTTCTGTTGATATCTTCTTATCTTGGTGCATGATCGAGGTCTGATTTTGATCAGATTTCTCTCTAGATATGTCTTTTGAATTATTGCTTTAAATTTCTTTGTGTTTTAAGGCTATCAAATATTGTTCAAATCCTGATAGAAATGTTCTTTTGTTTCTTGTCTGTTCAGGTGAGTTTTTATTTTGATGGTGATGTTGTTGTTTTAATTTCTATTTTTAATGTTGACAATGTTATACTACTCCTTATACAAGAAGTATAGAAACTATGAACAATAGACCAGAAGATGATACTTTTTTCCCTTCTTAAGTGGTTTTTCCCTTTCCTCTCTATATTCTATTTTGTTGTTAGTGGTGTTAAAGCTTTGGTTTCAGAAAGTTTTATGTAACTAATTCCACAATTTGATAGTCACTATGACCATCAAAATATGTTAATAGAGAATTTCTTGAAGTTCAAATATTGGTATGTTGTTGAAATAGATTTAGTAGCACATATAACTGAAGGGGCACTCATAGAGGCATAAGAAATTGAGTTAAAGGAACTGAAGTTGAAAAAATTGAAGGCTAATAACTTTTCCACGCTGTTGATTGATATATCCTAGAAACTATTCTTGGCAAAGAAATTTTTACTGATATTTGATATTCATACAAAAATATTAAGACTCTTCTAAAGTGAAGCATGCACAGTTTCAAGCTTTGAAAAAAGCTTTTGAGAACTTACAAAAGAGAGGTAAAAGATATTTAACCAGTTATTATATGCAAGGCCCATGGAGACAATCAACAAAATGTGATTATTTGGTAGGAAAATGCAATATGTTGCCATTGTTGAGAAGATATTATGTTCCTTGGTGCCAAAATTTGATCGTGCCATTTATTCGATAATATAATCAAAAAACACTCATGCACCCTTCCTGAATAAACTCTAAAACTCCTTGTTGGTGCCCAAAGAGAAGATAAACTAACGATCAACTATAGAGAGTAGGATTTAAAGGCTTCTACACCTACTCATTTCTCAAATTCTAGAGGAAGAGGAAGAGGTATACACAGAGGAAGGAGGGGATAATCAAGATCAAAACAAGCATTTTAGATCCAATAAGTAATTTGCTAAATCCAAAGTAGAGTGCTTTATATGTCATAGATTTGGTTATTATAGTTCTAAATGTTATACTAAGCTATTTAACAAGAAAAAGTTAAATAAATTGAATTTTGTAGAAGAAGGAAGTAAAAATCTAGTTATGCCTTAAAGACTTTGTTAACCATTTTCTAGTAGATATTTGTCTAGGATAGTTCAAAATATATCAAATGTTCACCAATAATAAATAGAATATCATGATGTGCATATAATTAAGCGTACATCATATTGCCATCACTCAAAATATACCAAGTACACCAATAATAAAGGCAATATTAGGATGTGTGCATAATGGATCATACATCATGCTGCCAATAACTGAAGCATAAAGGACTTCTTTCATTTGATCTCTCTTAACATCATTATAAGAATATTGGGTTTAAGAGAACTTGTTACCCTTCATAATTACGGTTTTTATAGAAAAACAAGACTATCTCTTAAGCATCTTTAAGATATAAACAATAAAGGTGCTTTAGATAATATAAGAATACTATTGCCCATGTCACAAAGAATTTGTATACCAAAAACATACAATACTTCACCAAAATCCTTTATGTCAAAATGGAAAAACAATAATTATGTTGTCTCAATCAACATATCTGTGTTATTAGGAGCAAGTAAGATATCATCGTTGTATAAAACCAAAAATATATATTTGCTCTTACTAACCTTCAAATATACATTGATTAATAATTTTTTCTTTAAAGTTGATTCTAGTGACATAATAAGTACTAAACAGTCTTTTAATATGACTTTGAGAGCATTTTACATGTGTTTAGATTATTTGTATATGATTTGGTAATTAGTTTGATTTATATTTTATTTTTAGGCCTTATTATAACTCCCTAATGCATAATGAATGAGTTAAAAAAAAGTCAAGATAAGGAATGAGTTCAAAAAAAGTTTTAATCAAAATAAAGCGATTTGGTGTTAAGTCAATAAAACAATTTGGTGTAAGCTAGAGAAATATGAAATATGTGCATGGTGAACACGGAATTGTGTTCCACAACATGGATTTATGTTCATCGTGATGATTAAAGAGTGCCCAAAACACACATCCAATATGGATTCACATTTGAGACCTATACAGGAGGTGATTTTTACATAAAATGAGGATTTTCTGAAGTTGTTAAGGAGCATAGGACTAGCATGATTCCATCTTTAATCTATATTGGTTAAAGATATTATGATATTTTTTTTATTTTGTGAGAATAAAGAGTAGCTTTTGGGATTAGATAGCAACAAATTGTTACAAACTTGAATTAAAGTATCGTAAAATAAAAGGTCATCATTATCATCCACATCTAATTGAAGTTTTACTCAAGCGCAGAGTCTGGAGAGATCTGATAGTACACAGCCTTACCCCTACTAAGTAAAGAGATTGTTTTCAATATACCTACATATAATGTGTTATGAAAATACTACAAAGTTACAAATACATGTGCATACATATGCCAAACAAAAATAATAAAATAAAATAACTAAGTAAATAAGTCAAATAAACATAAAAGATGTAATAAAATAACTAAATACATACATACAAATAAATAATAAAGAGAAACAATCGTAATGTTAAGAATACAAATAGGTAAGTAAATACAAAAATATAAAAATTAATCATTATCGTCGTCGTCGTGATATGATTGATTGTGATTATGATTGTGATTAAAAGGCATCCACTAATTTTGACAAAATACACTTAATAAGTGACAGATGATAGATGGAAAGCTAGCAAAGCTACACTTATAATTGGTCACGAAGATGAGGAGCTCCTCAAATGCATAAATTTTTCTTAAAAACTTAGAGCTAAAATGACAAGTCATAAGACACAACGGCTAATAACTAAAGATATAGAGACTGAGCAACTAGACAAAATCTAAGAACAGGAAATTTTTTTTAATGAATATTAACAATTTCAATAACAGCCCTGTCAAAATCACAGATTAACCTCGAGGGTTATTCCTCTTTGGTAAACATTCCAGAGTTTAGATTCAAGTAGAGTTACGGTATTTGTAATCATGAATCTAAAAAAAGATGCACGAATCAAAAGAGATAAAAGAAGAAGACGAATAG
>JANQAP020000128.1:21313-31922 GCA_026874005.2 Erythroxylum coriaceum
CTTCCTTCTATTAATTAAGTAAGGGTATAATGGAAAATACTAAAATATCATGAGGTTATTATTGGAAGGTAAAATTTCCACAGCATAAGTAGTTTCCTACCACAACTCTCTTTCTGCTTATCTATTTCTGTGGTGGCACCGCAGTTTTCTCCAACCTGCGATTGTTGGCTACAAATCCAAATGTGTAATTGCGTTTGAAAACTGCGATTAATAAGTACTTATTCCCACTACACCGCAGATCCAAACGCAACCATAGAGATAAAGCTTTTGGCTTCAATTATCATTTCTTGTTGCCTTAACCCCCAAGCATTTTCCTACCATGGAAGTGTTTTTATTCTATATGGTTAGTTGTTCCACTCATCTTCCCTACTTTTGCAGTATCGCGTGTACAAAGCGCTCACTTGATAAATAAGAAACATTATTAAATCAACTAACTCATTTATACAAAAATAATCAACTCATATCTTCAACTGAAAAGCATATAGTTTACAGCTATTACTGAATTGTAAACTCATAAACAAGGGCATGCATAAATGTGAATACATATTATACCGAAACACATAGGCCTCGTTTGGTAAGCTGCCAATCAATTATTTGGCATGCTTCAATTATTTGACTCTTCAAACAGCTATAAATTCTATTTAGAGAGTAGCTGAACTGTTTGTCTTCAAACAGTCAAAAAAGAAAACGCTTATATGGAAGAGCGTTTTTATCAATCAGCTAATTATTTAACTTTTAAAACCTAATTATACCCTTTCCTATATAATAAAAGAGAGAGCAAGTTTACAATTTTTTTACAACTTTTTTTGCTAATATAAATTGTAGAAATATAAATTTTATTTATTAATAAAATTAATTAACAATTAGTTATAAAATATGTATTATAAATAAAATATGAGTAATTTATCATCTTATATATTAGTATTATTATGTAATAAATAAAAACTGAATAAAATTTTATTTTATTATCATATTGATTATTAATTATTAATAAAATTAATATATTTTATTTTATTATCATATTAATTATTAATAAAATAAAAAACATATTTATTAATTAATAAAAATTAATTAGTTTTACATATTTAAAAATTATTATACTTCTATTAAAAATAATTATATGTAAATTAATACATCAATTAATAAATTTTATTTTGATGCATTCAGCCCCAATACACGACCTCTTGGATATGATTGAACATACTTAGACTAATGGAAAGGGTTAAAAATCAAATTTGCAGGAACAAGGTAAGTTGATTTTCCTTATATTTTTTTAAGTCATGTCTTTAGAAGTCATTTTATACATAAACGACTAATACTAAACAGCTAATTTTACTAAACATCTCTAACAAACAGATAATGTAATCATCTGGTAAAATCAGCTGATAGAATAAGTTATCAGCTAACAGCTAATGCAATCAGCTGATTGCCAAACAGGATTATTGTCAAAGTCTCTCCATAATGTCTAAAATTTGATTGAAATAACTTTTTATGAGCCTTAAAATTCATTTTTCAAAACATCCCAAGCTTCTTTTGCCTTCTTGACTCTAAAGATACGAGGGTAGCTCGATTTGGTAACTCCTTGTTGGATTACTCAAGGCACACATTCTCTAGGTATTGTTACTGCATATCTACCGCCATTCTGGAGCCTTCTCAGAATTTTGTAGCGGCTTATCGTAGCCTTGCTCCACCATAATCCATAAATCTTGTGGTAGACATATTGTCTCCATTTGAGAACTCCAATAATCATAGTGATCTCCATTAAAAATAGGAATTTGGGTTGGGGTATATGTGAAGAAAGTATTGGTTGTCATAGTTTAGATGTATAGAAGGCTTTCATACCAATTTTGTTGGAGAAAAGATGAGATAATTGAGCTAAGTGTAGGAAATTTTATTACTATTTGGAATCCAAAGCTGCTGCTCCTGCAAATAAAAGGTTAGTTGTCTACGGCTTAGTCTCAGCTTCATACACAATCTTCTATTTATACTAATTCCTAGGGTCACTAGTTACATTGAATTGATCATTTTGATAAGTTCAACAGTCATTATAGGTGAATAAATGCTGGGTGAAAACAAACCATTACGATCTCATGATTACAAATTACTGCTTGACAAAAAATAATGCCGAAGATCCCTTCTATTCAGTTAATGAAGCCAATTAACATAACAAGATGCAGATCCTTTTCAAGTCCAGGAAACTAGCAGGATTTTACTTGATAACAGCCAAAAAATCACCAGCTTTACAGAAGCAGTGATTGGCTTCTGTGCCCAGATCAACCTGAACAACATAAAATTGCTCTGATTACTATTCGGGCAAACAACAATAGAATATGATCAATGCTCTTCCCTGACAATAGAATACCACAATCTAAGCAAAAGCTGCTATTACAATGGCCAAATCAACAAAGAAATGCAAGAGACCTTTTGATTTCCAGTAAAAACTATTGCTACTGACCTCGTATATATTTATGTCTGAGAAAAGAACCTGCAAGAGAAGTTGGATCTTGAAATAAATGGCTAAAAGAAAATCTACGCAATCTATTTTCACATTAATGACCAGAAAAATAGAATAGCATGACTAGAAACCACTGTCCTGAAAAGCAACCAAGGAATTTCTTCAATCCAGCCTCCACTTGTCCATCCTCAGTATACCAATAGACCCAAATATGTGCCAAATGAACTTGACACTGATTTAGGCAAATAGAAGTCCCCCGGCTGATTTCTGTGGCAGAAATTTCATATATCAGCATATTAGTAATAATCTCCAAGAACTAAACAATCTAGTTCTTTCACCTTTATAATCAGTAAACCAGCTGTAGACAATAGGAAGTAAATTAGAATCTCAAGTATCAGTTTAAATGGGAAGCACGTGACATTTGATCCAAATAAGCTCAACGCAAATCAAAGGTGTGGCTGGTATCATCAAAATTTGAAAGAAACAGAGTATGGTTCCCTAGAGTTGAAAGTTCGCGATAAATACTTTTTCTTTCCCTTCTCCCAACAATGCAAAAGAATCACACTTGCGCTCTTAATTTTCAACATATTTAATAAAAAGGACCTAATTTTATCTTTGGAATTGCAGGAAGCTTAATGTAGAAGCCAGCATAACCAATTAAATTAATAAAAAATGGTTAAGGTGAAGGTAGACATCCGGTAGCTCTTCTAGGCGCATAGG
This sequence comes from Erythroxylum coriaceum, assembly GCA_026874005.2. Classification (NCBI taxonomy): domain Eukaryota; kingdom Viridiplantae; phylum Streptophyta; class Magnoliopsida; order Malpighiales; family Erythroxylaceae; genus Erythroxylum; species Erythroxylum coriaceum. The sequence goes on from JANQAP020000128.1 coordinate 24,489, forward strand.
AACTCTGTCAGCCTGAGGAACAACCTAAAACCAAACAAATAACTTCAGTTACCATATCCAGCAACACCTTAACAAGAATAAGCGGCATTTGAAACTGAAAAAAAAAACTAAACAGATGATAACTAAAAGGAAAACATCTTTGCCAGCTGCCATTCCTTGGAAACTGCACTCTTTCTAAGGTAATTTCTCGTCAACACTCTTTCTACATACGCATAAAGCAATTTGGTTATGAATCAACGAAACACAACCTAAAAAAACCCAGGCGCAGACTATGAAAGTCAACCACTATAAGTTGGCGATTGCAATAAAACAAGAACGGTCCTGTGAGTGCTTCACTAGCAAGAGACGGAGCATTAGTGCTGGGAAGCGAGACGCTATGTACTGTAACAAATTTAGACGCCATGGATAAGATTTTGAGGTACTTGGCAAGTACCACGAGAAACACGGTTTGGCAGTAGCTAAAAGCCTAAGACCCTTTTGTCCACGTGCGTTCTTCTTTATTTTGAAGATGACACGTGGAGTGGAAGGAGCCCTTGGTCCTATTAGATTGGTTTCATCTGCATGTTTTTACCTTCGCTTTAGTTATGAATTGAAAATTAATTAATAAGATCCATAAAAGAGAGATGCGCCTCAAGAATAACAATAACATAATTGTGGTAGAAGCAATGTTATAAATATTGTACCGATATTTTTATTGAATTGGGTTTTAGTATGATATTATATCGGTATTAGTTAATATTAGGTATTGTTTCGGATAACTTTTTAAATTTATAAAATAGTCCCTAATTTTTTAAAAAAATTACAAAATAATTCTTTAATATATTGTACTGTATAATTTATAATTTTACATCAATCCTATCTCTAAAAATTATAATAATAGAAATTTAAAATAACAAAAATTTATTTATATTTATTAAATCAATCTTGAATTAAAGATTTAATTGAAACAAAAAAAACTTATTAAAAGTTAGTAATAGAACTCCATTGTTAAATGTTCTTAAAATAATGAAGTGTATTCTCATTCTTTAAACAAAAAAATGATTAGTCATAAATTAAATTTATAAATAAATTATTACTTAATTTAAAATTATTAAATAATTTAAAATATAATAAATAAAATACTTTAATTTTAATGCATACAACCAAGAAAGAAACCAAGTATAATATATATGTACTTGGACATTCACGAAATTAATATTTGTCACATTAAATTGATTGATACTTTCAAGTTTCAACATAAAATAAATTTTCAAATTTGGATGACATTTATTATATTTAGTTGGACCCATTTCACGTGAGTTAGAATTATTAGATACTTAGGAGCTATTTGGTTTCACTTCTGTTTTTCTGTTGTAGTTTTTGATTTTTGATTTTTGTTTTTTATTTTTGTTTTTTCTTTAAAAAACAAAAACTTGTTTGGTTGGTATTTGTAATAAAAAACAAAAAATAAAAACATGTTTGGTTTTATCATCATGTTTCTATTTTTGTAATTATATCTTATGCTAATAATTTTATATAATACATTATATTCCTAAATTAATTAATTATCATTATAGCTAAAATTAAAATATATGCAAATTAATTATAATTAAAAATTACACATTAATTTTATATAATACAATTCTATAAATTAAAAAATTATATTAAGTCATTCTAATCAATAAAAAATGTTCACCATATTATAATTCTTGAAAACATAATAGTACTATCATTTACAAAAAGAAACATAAAATAATTAAAAATAATATAATTACTTCACATTTGTCTAGCAATTTTATCTCACTTCTAAGACATACTAAATGTTGTGTTGGAGTGATATTATACTCCACTTGAGAAATTATATCTTCAATTTTCACTTTTTTTAATTTGTTCTTCATTTTCGGCACAACTATCAAATAATTCATCGCTTTGTCCATACATTCTAATATAATTGTGTATAACACAACAAACAATAACGATGTATTTTTGTGTCTTCATATCATAATTCAGCATGTTTTTAAGTATAAGAAATCTTGCTTTTAGAACGCCAAAACATCTTTCAATAACATTTCTTAATAAAGAATGCCTATAGTTAACAATTCATGTGGACCTTGAGGTTTTACTCTGCCTTTATAATCTTGCAAATGATATCTTTCATTTCAGTATGGTGAAAGAAATCCAAGCATATTATTGTAGCTTGAGTCAACCAAATAGTACTTACCTAACATAGAAAGAATATAATATTAACACAAAGATATTAAAAATGAATCATAATTACTATGTTTATTTAAAATAATATAATACCTTATAGAGGCATAGGAAATTGATTCACTGAATTTGTCACTGTTGCCAAAAGAACTCAAAAGTCATTTGTAGTACCTTCTCATCCAGCTATTACATATTTAAAACGCATGTCAAATGAGCAATAACACATAATATTTTAGGTTGGATTAATTCTTTTGCCCTGTATGGTATTTATTCATAAGTCGGAACATGTGCATCAATATGTGTACCATCTATTGCTCCTATACAATCTTAAAAATTAAAAATATATTAAAATAATTGTTAATCATAAAGACAAAATTAAAATAGTAATTAAATATATGAATGTACTTGAAAATATAGAAATAATTTTAACTTATGTTGAATCTCAGGAGGTGTATTAGTAAAAAATGGTGGAGTAATGACTCTTTTTGCAAAATGATTAACCACATATAAGACTTTACGAAAGTATTTTGAAATTGTCTAAGTTGAATGTTGAAAGTGTTCTGTATTAACTCTAGTTGTCTCACTATGCCCTATAGGCATCAAACAAATTGCTACTTATTCCTTCACAGTCAAATTACTTGTTACCTTTAAGCCTCTTAAACTCTTAAACTCATCACATAAGCTCAAGAAGATTATCTTTCTCATTCTTATGTTTTCATAAGTCCTTGTAGGATTCCCATTCAAAAATTCCTAATATCCAATCATGACCTGGTATAGCAGAAATTCTACATGGTTGCTTTTGTAAATGAAAATATTTGTTCTCTCCCCCAGTTATATAAATAATGATTACCTTCTTCCATTCATCATCAGAATATGATTCAAAATCTGATAAGAAATCCATGTATCTAAAATGCTAACATTAAATAATTAATACAACATTCAATCAAAAGGTTTAATCAAATATAGAAAAAATATTCATACAAAATATAGACTTAATATTAAGTCAAATATTCAGGCAAAGCATAAACTTAAAATATTCAACATATAGAATAGAGCTTAATATAAAAGTGCCAAATTAATAAGAATTTGATATGCAACAATATGAAAATATAACTAAAGCGACATAATCCAATCCAGCGACCTTTTATCTATCATCTTCATAAAAATATCCCTATAAAGTGGAGAATCATGTAAAGCCTTCACAGCTTTTCCATAATGCACACCGTTAACACCCAATTCATCTAAGGAATTCAGACATTCCATCATTATGTTAGACTCTTGAGATATATTCTCTATAGTTGATGATATTTCACTCAGTTTTTTCTCAAGTAAATCATTCTTCCTTTTTTATTGTTCACCAAGTATAAGTAATACTTCTTCTACAATGTTAGAATGTGTCTTCTTTGACTTCTTATTCCTAGGAGATTTCTTTCTATTAGATGGAGAACTTTTATCTTGATCTTCTTTTTCATTATACGAGTAATCTTCTTCAACATCATTTCCATATTCCTCTTCTGTAATATTCGATGGAGAATTAGTTGGTAGATTTACATGCACACCAATTACAGTGGTATTTCCAAAAGTATGACATAATTCTAAAATTTCCTTACATCATTTTTTCTTGAATCTGAGAGCCATTTTATGTACCTATAATGATGAGAAAGGAATATGAGAATGAATATTATATAATATGATATATTAATAAAACAAAAGACATATTTTACCTTAAATAGATTTTCCCAACATTCATTTGTAGCATTAACTTCACCAGTAAAAGAGTTGTAACCAATTCCTATTTCTTTGAGTAAGTTCTTGAAATTCTTCAATTTAGCCCTTAATCTATTATACTTATTCTTCAATTGAATATCAGTATACTCCTTCTTGAATTCTGTTTGAAGCGTTGCTTTAATATTCTTCCAATTAGATTTGGAAAAGATAGTAGTCGTTCGATTTCCTTTCTTCACTTCTTCAACCTCAAAGAGATTAAATACATCTCTATAGGATGATTCCATACCCCATCTTTTTCATTTACTTCCATACAATCATTGGAATCATTCATATTGCTCAAGCCTTCAATCATTAAATGTACTAACATATAAGTGACATCAATCACAATAATTTCTACAAAGTATTAAATGCTAAACATGGTTTAAAATAAACATGCGACAACCACAACAATTTCTAAAAAATATTATAATTACTTTATTGTTATATTATTATAAATATGAAAAATATGGATGCACTGGTGAGTTTTGCAACTAAGATTAATATATATAGAGTTTTTGAAGCATTTTGTGTGTTAGACTTAGATGATAATGAGTTGGTTGCTATTAGACGTCAACTAACATCTTAGTCACACCTAGCTATACATCATCTACTAACAACCCTGCAACACTTCCCAAGTCCACCAAAGTTACCCAGGATGCAACTTCCAGGTTCGATTATTTATTATGCCCAATGTTCAAATTTGATTCTAATTTATTTAATTCTCAATTGTTAGATACAATCAAACTCAACTCAGCGTATCTATGCATTTAATATTTCAGTTCATTTATTAAACTAACATGGGATATAAATTGATTGCAACTCGGTGAAGTAGGCTCCTCTCCATGCCCCATTAGCTATCACCACATTAAGTGATGTGAGGACCAAGAAGAAAACACCATTAGCTGTCACCATATTAAAATGATATGAGAAGCAAGAAGAAACGGCCCTGCATTTGTGGCCATAAACATTTCTAATCTTTTATAAATGTCAATTTTTGGTTCTAATAACATTATTTCAACTATTGTTTCCACTTCTTGTTCATAGTTCTGTGTAGCTTCTTTATAAAGTATCATCTTGCCATAAAAGATGAAGTTATCGGTTGGTTTAGTAGAAGAGGTGAAGTCTTAACTGAAGAACTGGAACACATCATGATCAAACTAAGAGCTCTGGTAATCATCAAAGAACTCATTCTAGTCAGAAAATTTGTTGTTCAGAGGAAGAACATAGAACGACAGTGCATCATCTTCTTTATCATCACAAAAAGATGCAGAAGCTTATACTCAAAACAGAGAACCCTGTTCTCTTCCAACATTTGACGTAATTCTACAAATGGTCTTCCAATTCTTGTAATTACTCTATTTTCCAAATTTTCTGTCAAAGACATTTTAGTAAGTAGGGCTACATATATAGTACTATTATTTTCTTCATATCTCTCTTCCTTTTCAAGTCTCAACTTCCTTAAAACTGTAACTAGTCATATTGTTGTTCATCAAAATGCAAATCAAAGTGGCACTCACCATGCCTAGTTTCTTTATTTTGTTTTTTTTACTACCAAACTAATGTGACTGACTAGGCTACTCATCAACAATATACTCAGCTCAGAGAGAGATTTAACTGTTATTAAGTTAGGGAAATGTTGACAGCAAAGGCATTGTCAAGTGTTCATAAGAAACTTGAAGAATGGAGCTCAAATCAAGTAACACAAAGAGAAAATGAGAAAGTAGTATTGATGGTAACAAGAAGTATGATGGCTTTGATGTTATGGACAAGAGAAACAAGAGAAGTCGATGAATGCAGGTAACGACAATAGCAAGTCAACCAACAGATTCGAAAACACACACAAGCAATAGATAAAATAAACCTACAGAAATTACAACAACCAACAAATATGAAAACAAACTTGGAGAAATCACAACACCGTTGAAGACGTAGAAGACGAAGTCTGCCCAGAGGGAGAGAAACCAATATGATTTGTTTTTATGAAAAAATCGTTTCAAAAACAGACGACAACCTGTTTTTAAAATTAACGAAAACATGATTTTTAAGTTTTCGTAAAATGGTTGTAATTTTTTATTTTTAAAAATGACAACCATTTTAACTATACAAATAAGTTTAACTAAACACGATTATAGCGTCAGTTTCTTATTTTACAAAAACAATAAAAAAACCCTAAAAAAACAAAAACAAACAACACCTTAGATGTGAATGAAGAGAGGGCTTATTTTGTCCTTTCACTTAAAAGAAAAGGGAGATAGCATCATAGTATAGTTACAAAACCCTAAATTTTGTTTTCCAGCTGACACTCATGAAAAACTCCCTAACTTTTTCTTCTCATCTCTCATCTCTAACCTCTTGGCTTTTCCTTATTTGCTTTCTAATGAGGGTCTTGCTTATTAAGATCTCGTAGCCTTCTTTAATCTCTCTCATAGAGCTCGACATTCATCTCTTTCATTAGTAAGTTCTACAGTGGAGTGTGGAGTGGTATGATAGCAGTGGATGTGGAAGTTGGCGCGATGACGGGTTGGCAGTGGGTGGCCGGTGAAGGTGGAGGGAGGGAGAACGTTGAAAATGGGTAGGGAGGAGAGGGAGAGGAAAATAGTGTGTGGGTTGTTTTGTTTAATTTTTGTTTTAGTGCAATTTAGTCCCTAAAGTTTTATAAATTTACGGTACCGGTCAGTATTTGAAATACCGGCCAATTACTGACCAGCACTAGATGAAAAATCTAGCATTGGCCAGTACTGACAATCAATACCGAAGACACTAATTTCATACCATTTTTCAGCCAGTACAGTATGAAACTCATATCTTTAGTTAGAAGGCTTAACAAAAGCAGTTGAAAATATGCTTTTTCTCTTATCAGAATATCAGACTATGCCTTTTTTGGTAAATGATTGATAAGTTAATTTTGGCATATTAAAAGGTATTTGGCTGTTTGACCATGTCAAACTGTAAATAATCATATTTGGTAATTAGCTTATTCGATATTTGGTGGATTGAACTCAATTTGTTGTTTTTGAAAATGCTCATGTGAGGAGCGTTTTGCTCCAGCTGAAAAATTAAACAACAAAAAAAACGATTGTGTACAAAAGCTATTACAAATTACTCAAGCTTTCATCTTTTATTATTGTTTTCCCTTCACCAAACTTTAACTTGATTAATATGGAGAAAGAAAGTAGTAGTAGTAGTAGTAGTCGTAGTAGTAGTAGTAGTCGTAGTAGTAGTAGTCGTGGTGGTAGTAGTAGTCGTGGTGGTGGTGGTGGTGGTAGTGGTGGTGGTAGTAGTAGTAGTAGTAGTAGTAGTAGTGGTAGTAGTAGTAGTAGGAGCAGTGGTAGTAGTAGGAGGAGTAGCAGTGGTAGTAGTAGGAGGAGGAGTAGTTAGTAGGAGTAGTAGTAGTAGTAGTAGTGTAGTAGTAGTAGTAGTAGTAGTAGTAGTAGTAGTAGTAGTAGTAGTAGTAGTAGTAGTAGTAGTAGTAATAATAAT
>JANQAP020000128.1:32022-42428 GCA_026874005.2 Erythroxylum coriaceum
GGCCCTAGGCTCAAGTTTGGTTTTGTTAGGTTTAGTAATAGTAGCAAAGCAAAGACAACTAAAGACTCTCATGTGATTTATACGGGTACTTGTCTGTTTAACTTTTTGTATGGTGACTGCCAATTTAGGACTTTGGTTGGTAGTCAGTTTATAATATAGGTTGCCATCAAACAACTTCTCCCCAAAAAGTTTCAGGTAATTTAGCATTAAAGAGTAATGCTCTGGTGACTTGTGACAAATGTTTATGTTTTCTTTCAATAATGTAGTTTTGTTGAGGGGTATATGGACATGCCCTATGGTGTAATATTCCTTTAGACAATAAAAACTATCCGTATTGGTTGTTAACAAATTCACTGCCATTATCGCTTTGAATAGCTTGGATCGTCCGATTAAATTGGTTCTCTATTTGAGAAATGAAAGTTTTTAAGGTTGTAAAACTTTAGACTTAATTATTTAACAAGAAATGTGGCCCTGGTGTAATCATCCACAATTGTTAAGAAGTATCGTGATCCACCTAATGTAGCAACTTTGTAAGGACCCCATAAGTCAATATGGAGTATGTGTTATGTGTTTAGGAAAGGGCATTCTTTCTTGTTTTGCTAATGGGCAAATGTCGCATGTGTGATCACTAGGGGCCTCAACAGAAATTGACAGAATACGTGATATTTTACCAAAAGATGTGTGTCTAAGACGAGAGTGTCAAATTCGACAATCATTCGTAACAGTGTAAGCAGTATTGTTTTGCTCGTAAAAGGTTGAAGAAGGACCTTTTAAAGTTCCCAATGGAAGAAAAGAGTTGCTATTTAAGGTGTAGACTCCGTTCCCAGTCCCTCCGATTGCTATGATGTCGTTAGTCCGAAGGTCTTGTAAAAAACACTTGTCAGGAAGAAAAATAGTTGCCAATTTATGTTGTGCAGTTACTTTACTTACAAACATTAGATTATATTGAAAACTTGGAATGTAGAGGACTTCCGACATGGGTAAGTGTGGATGGGGACTGACCCTACCAATGTGCTGAATAGTTTGAGTGGTTCCATCAAGTAGGTTAACAGGATTAAGGCATTTATTTTTTCATAACAAACGAATTTGTTCATGTTTGAGCACATATGGGTAGACGCACCGGTATCGATTATCCACGAGCCAAGTTCAGACTTAATAGTTGTAAGAATTAAGTGTTTAAGGTCGTTACCTGAATAATTTGAGTATGCCGCAAAATTCACCTCTTTTACCCCTTTGCCTTTGATTATTTTCTGCAACTCTTACTGAATCATTGATGACAGATTGGCATTCCAGTCGGATTGTTTCAAGGTGACTTCTGATGGAGTATAACTCCCTTCCGTAGCTCTTTCTGATACCGCAGCTGCCACATTTACTCCCCTTTTTTTTAGCTGCTGCCTCTTTTCCTTATACCATTTGGGGTATCCATGTAACTTGAAGCAAGTCTCCTTAAGGTGCCCAAATTGTTCACAGAATCGATCCTTTTTCTTCACAAAGGGTTTCTTTCTTGTGAAACTCTCTTGGCCAGACCTGTTTATGGTCCCTATCTTGGCTGCCATGGCTATATTCATCTGGCTAGCTTCTTCATTACCCGCAGCAATATTTCTTTGTTTTTCAACAGTCAAAATCATGGCATAAGTTCTATTAACAGTGGGCAGAGGATCCAACAGCATTATTTGGTTAACTATATAAGCATATTCTTCGTTTAGACCTATTAAAAATTTAGTCACCCTAACTTTGTTTGTTACTTCGGCATAATGTCTGGCAACTCCACAAGAACATATAGGGGTAGGTTTGAGAGAACTGATATCATCCCATAAGCGTTTAATCTTGGTGTAATAGGCAGAGACCGACTGATTACCTTGCTTGGAAGAGCTGATTTCTCTTTTGAGGTAGTACATCATCGGATCATGGCTTTCTCCAAATCATTCCTTGAGTTCCTCCCGTAAATCTCTTGCGGTTGGCGCGGACAGGAAAGCATCTTTTAATTCTTTGCAGATGGTGTTGGTAATTCATGAGATAACAAGGTTGTCAGCTCTCTCCCAGTTCTTCACCATTGCTGGCTCTGCCGTGAGTTTTTGGTAATCGCCGGTGACAAACCCCAGTTTGTCCTTGGCCTTTAACGACGTTATCATAGAGCAATTTCAGGAGAGATAGTTGTCTCTATCGAGCAGAGTAGTAACTAAAATCATGCCGAGATTGTCGACGCTGGTGACAAGGTAAGGATTATTTTCATTGATCTGTGTAGTGGGTTGAGTGTTTCGGGGATTTGCAGTAACGCTAGCTTCTCCTTCAACAACTCCTTCCATGGTTCAAGGAAGACTGTAAGTAAATAAATCTGAAAAAAGGGGCAACTTTAAATCCCGATTAGCTCTAATACTATGAAAGGTAGAGTATCGAGACGGGTAATTAAAACAAGCAATGTTTTGGTAGATTCACACACTTTTATTGCAATGAGACACTAAGTTTTATAGAAGAAAAAAATTGTACGAAAGAAAGGAATGTGCTACAAGTGGCTCAATATTTACAAAAGAAAAAAACGAACAGAATGATGGGAAGTGGTGCGGCGTAACAAGCTGTGCGGCATAAGGACGATGGTACTGTAGCGTCGCTTGTTCTGGTGATTGTTCTGCAGCTTCACCTTTGTTCTGTTTTGCTCTTTTGTCCTCTTGCTTTTTGTTATGGGCTTGAGCCCTTCTCGGTTTATTTTGTTCTTGAGTCCAACAACTTTTAGCCTCTAAATCAAAGTATGTTTTAAAAGAAAATTTTTGTAAACATACCATTTATTGGTTACTAATGGTAAGACAAAAATCTTCATTACAACTTCAAAAATTATAATTAAATATTAACATAATTTTTTTTAATAAAAGCATTAAAGTCAAAGTACCCTATGCATAAGGCTCTTCGGGGCAAGATTATCAATGTATGCAACATTCCCTTTGTAATTTTTACAAAAGCTTTTTTCATGATTCGAACGTGAGACCTTATAGTCACAAAGGAGCAACTTTTATTAGTTGCTCCAAGGATTTCCCTTTTTGTTTTTGTAAAAGCATTGATTCCTATTATTAGAATCAAACCCTATACTTTAAAATCGAAATAAGCCTTTTGATATTCTAATATAGAAATTTAAGGTTTAAAGGATAAAACTTAAAGAAGTTTCAATTTATGTATAAAGTTATTCGCTGATTAAGTTATAAAGTAAATCCCAATGAACCCTACTCTTTGGTATAATTTTAACTTTTTACTTTCTATCGAACCAATTCAGAGCCCTTGAAGCTTTCTCATATTTGATCATTAAACCTTTCTTTGGAGGATATAAGTAAAGAATTATACTTTACTCAAAATAGGAATTGGATTGCAATTATTCATCCAATTTTAGTATGGAAACAAAATCTAAGTAAAAAAGGAAAGACCGAAAATCTAAATACTAGAGTATCAGTACAATTGCTTCAATAAGCGCGGGGGAGAAGGAACATTGACAAAAATAGCACACAAGCATGTTAGGTGTGTTAATGGCTATGGCTGTAAAAAGGAAAAGCCCGCCACCTCTAAGTATGGAAAAATAATAATATATTTATTGCATATATCAATATGAATAATTGATATAATTACAAAACTCAAGAGAAACTAAGGATTGTGTTTCTTTTCTTCATTAATACAGAAGTAATACAACAGCTGCAGCAATATTCTCTATAAAACTTCCACAGATTTCTTGGTCTCTTCCTCCCTCTCTCTCTCTCTTTTCTTTCCTGACACTTGAGGTTTCTGAACCTGCGGGACAGGATTTGTTCGTGCTAATTCAGTAGTCATAAGGTAATCCTATAATTTCTCTCCTCTTTTTGGGAATTGTTCTTCACGTTTAATATGCACTCTCTATTTGTATTTTCTCGTTAAAAAACATTCTAAGACATGTAGCTTCGATCACCTAGGAAGTTGGTCTTCGACTCTTATGAATATGTATGTACTGAACTAAATACTAAATGGCTTAGCATACGGTTCTTGTCCTGTGTCAAATGTATATTTGCGTATTTCATCCCCCTTCGGGGTAGGTTTTGGCTCTCTTGCCGTTTTTAACATTTTCTTTGTCTGTTTATTTGAGAGTACATGATCATATTCCGTTTGGAAAGTCTCGGGGTTGCGGTGTTGATAAGCTAAGCAGGCTATGCTTCGTTTTCTCAAAAGTTTATTATATTGTAGTACGTTTCTTTCAGTCGTTGGTAGTTTTCATTGCATTCATCTACCTAATGTAACTGTGTCGTTAGTGAAAACCAGGACTGAAGCACCTGAGACAGAGATATAGCTTTGTCGGAAGTGCAACGTGTGTAACCTTGAAACCTGACGAAGAATATGTCTGAGAAAAGAAGTCATAAGCTTCCTAGATCAACGCCAGCCACTAGGCGGTTAGGAAAAGAGTTCATTCAATCAAACAAGATTGGTCAAGTTGGCAATAGCAGAAAGAAGGCCGCTGCCATTTATCCCCTGTCAATGGTGGAAGAGGACGCTGAACTTGAAAAACAGATTAATGAAGGAAGTTGGTCTGATGAAAAAGACAGCATGTGGTTATCTTCTTCAGATTGTTCCTCTACTTCTTCATTCTTCCAAGAGTATGGCTTGTCTACTTCATTCCATCTCTCTGTTCACAAATGGTTGATTTCCTGGTTATCAACATTGGCAGATTCTTATCTTCATTTAGATAAAGCAAGTACTGTCCTTGAAGACGACTCAATATTAGCTCCTGTAAAGGAAGCATCTTTGTCCCCCGAAAGAACATGTCTCATTTCACAGGATGAAATTTCGGTTGCTGGAAGTTCTGAGAGCTCCATGTCTTTTAGTGGGCAGGCTTCTGAGGAGATAACAACTTCCGAGAGCCCTTTAACAAGTGAAAATCACAACTTTGATTCTTCCTCTTCTTCTTCTTCACATCTATCAGATATGGAAAGAAGCTTTTCAATGTCTTTAGTGAATCTAGATGATGAAGATTCCGAGTGGACTTCAGAAGAAGAACTGGATTTGGGGTACTTCAAGTTTGGTTTTCCTAGCCCTTGCAACAAAGAAAGCTGGTGTTCAGATGTACTACCACCCAGTTCTAAACTTCCTACACCGTTCTCTGAAGTGAAAGATAAACATCCGCCACATGAACCAACTTCAGCAGGTGCTGCAGATTTTGAAGACTTCAATAACGATGAACCTCTTTTTTGGCCTTTTGAACAGAGAGCAGAGTGGAACTCCAAAAATTCCTGGCAACCTTTTTCCATGTCTCCTCTTAGAGAAACAATTAAGCTTACAAATCCCCCAGGAATCTCTTGGAAGCATGCCAGATCATGATCCTATGGCACAAAAAGGGAGCTTATAAGAGACTTGCGGGAGAAGAAATGTTTTTCAGCTCCGGTCTAGCAGATCGAAAGATACGAAGAACCAACCATCAGGGCATGAAAAGCAACAGCTCTCAACCAAACTAAAGCCTTTCGACACAGAAGTAGGAAAGGAAGCTGCATTACTATCAAACTATGACTATGAGTTCAGATTTTTCAGAGGATAATTTTGTATTCGTTGGGCCTGTTGAGTTTGATGTGCACGAGGAATTTGATCAAGAACATGGTGAAGATCAACTTCTTACTGAATGATGATACCTCACATACTCCAAGCATTTTTGTTTATTCAGTAGGCAATCATAAAATGAGAATTGAAAGCATAAGAATAGTCACTTACTGAAGTTTCTTGGAAATTTTGTTAAATATCATTAAATTGTAGCTATTCTTCTAATATCATTGTAAGTACTAAATGTGATATCGTTTAAATTTCACCTGTATCCGTCCAGATTTTTACAACTATTATTTGAAACAACTCGATAAATTTAGTAGACTCTTTTAGTAGGACCGCAGATTGTAGATCTTTTTAGGAGGCCTCAATGACCCTAGATCGAATATATCTAATTTCAAAAAATGTAATGGCTAGCTGATCACGCGGTATAAGTTGACGTATAAGTATTCATTTAACCTTACCTCGCTAGATATAAGTGCTTCTTTTGCAATGATGATTTTAGAAGTAATTGATAGACACAAACACCAAAATCTCCAGCAATTATTGATAGATACATGTTAATGAAGAAAAAAAGATTAAGTTATACATGCAGTCATCAAAAATAAATCAAGGATTTGTTTTAAGAAAAAGGGTTATATATTCATCAACTCCAAGTAGATATCCGGATCTCACTCAAACATCTCAAGGCTCATGCTTGTCCTCCTTAGGCTTAGGGATGTCTTTTGCTTTTGATTCAAGTTCCTTGGGTGATGCCTTCTTTGAAGCACTGAAACAAGTGCATCATCAAAACTAACAGAATCTCTAAACGTTGGAAAGTAGATTAGTTATAATCAATCAAACTAAAAGAAATGCGATTTGAGTTGGTTCCACCACAGAAAATAAATAATAAGACGTCTTCTTCTGATTGAGTATGTATGCATTCGTATGGTAAAAAATCCCTAAAATTATCTTCGATGTAGTTTGGAACTAATAGGATACAGAAACATCATAATCAGCTAACTTGACATGCCCTAAATCAGCAATTCAACATCATCATTCACATAATCAAGAATTCATAAGCAGACTTGTTCAGTGCTAAACACTCTTGTCAAACCAGAAGATGGGTTCAGATAAAAAAACAAAAACTCGTTAGTTTTCACAATACTTATCATATAAAATCCAAGAAAAAAATTTAAAAATCCTCCTTTTTTTTCAAATTGAATTCATGAACAAAGCAATAATCTCAGGGAATAGGATCATCTCTTGAAGTAGAGAGGAATAAGACCAAATCATTCATAAAAATAGAAATGAAATGGATTTTCCAGGAAAAAAGCGAGAGGAAACTTCAAGTTTGGAAACAATTACTTGGCTGAGGCAGCGGATTCTTGTTCCAACCATTCGCGAATAACCTTAACATTGCGCCTGAAAATGGAGGCAGATTGCTTGACATCGCTCCTCAACAGAAGAACGACGGCGCTAACTCCGGCCACCGTCAGTATAAAATTCGTCAATGCCATCACTCCTAAAACCCCAGGCTTTAGCTTAGTAAAAGAATGCTGAATGCTGTCTGTAGAATGATATACATATGGCAATGGGCCTCTGGTGTTATGTCCATATGATTTTGGGCTGAGAATGAACAAGCCCTTTAAATTTATGGATTCATTCAACAATATTCTCCAAAAATTCAAATTGCATTCATTGAAAAACGATGCAATTTGGCCGGGCCTAGTTTAAGGCCCGATCTAGTATGGGATTGTCCAGCCAGAGCGTAATCTTGAAGTGTTAAGAGCGGTCAGAGCCCTGGCCTTAGGCAAGTCTGGGCGGCCCGACTTGACTTCAAATGCTATCCCTGAATGTAACATCTTAATTATTATTTAATTATGCAACTATACTAAAAAAATATTTTAAATATGATAATTCACATATGCTGGGTTTCATTGTGAAGTTTGAACTTCTAAGTTGTATTCCTTATTCTTATAATACTTCTAGGTAAAGTTATTTAATTGACTTTCCATGATGCTTCAAAAATAATAGCAATGTGTGTATGCCTTTCCAAAGAAAATATGAGAAAAGAAATATTTCTATAAAAAAGTGACACGTGCTACGCTTCAATTTTTGAATAAAATTATAAATTTTCATATCTAATTTACTTTCATTTAATTTTAGCCAGACGTTTAAGTAAGAAGGTGTGAGAAAATCATAATAAGAGACTGTAAAGAAAGCAAAGGAAGGCCTAAAAAGAATTGATGGGAGGTGATAAAAAATGATATTAGGTGGTGATAAAAAATGATATGACAATATTGGAACTTATCGAACATGACTCACAATAAAAAATTTTGGCGTACCAAGATTCAGATAAAAGATCTCTCGTAAAAAGATTCTTGTAATTCTCATAAGTTTTTTTTACTTTTTTCTCTTGTAATTAGCGTAAACTTGTAAATAGGTAATAATTACCTCTTAGGGATTTCGCCTGAGCTTTTTTTTTTCGACCTAGCTTGATTTAGTAGTAGTAATTATTATTATCATCTTCCTCTCTCTCTCTTTTTCCCACTCTCTTTCATGTAGGTCATTTGGAAACCATTTCTCTGCTAGTTAAGACTAAGGTTACATACTACTGAATTGTTTCAAATCTCACGTATCAATAGTAGGGAGAACAATAAATCAAAGATTTATTTTATTTTTGAAAAAATAAAACGAGATCGTTTTATGGCAAAACGATTTCACAGCCTCAGGCCTTTTATCTTACGGTTATTCTCGTTGTGGTCGTTGTTTCATTTAATTTTAATACAAATAGCAAATCGTAATGTTTGCTTGTTGAAAAGATAAGCTTTGATTTTTTTGTTTCTTTTTTGGCAGATATGAGTGATTTTTTGTTTCTTTTTTGGAAGATATGTTCGATCTTTCTAATGGTTCTTGTTTTTTTGGTTATTTTTTTAATCATATATCAAGAAATTATCCTTTTTTTTAGGAAAGTTGAGAGCTTCCTGAGTTTGTGTATTTCTACTAAGGGGTGTGAACTGCTTTAATGTGCTTGTTCATGTTGAGGAAAGTAGTGGGATTTTTAAGTTTGTTTCTTATCCGGAGGTAGAAAGTAAAAAAGAGAAACCTCATTGTGCAAGAAGGACAAGGTTATACTTGCCGGTCACGATGAGTCAGTTGCTGTCACCTGCGGAGAGTCTGCATTCAAAATACTATGAGGTGTTCAACCACTTCTAGCATCGACATCAAAAAACATTATTAAGGTTGGCTTATTCTCTGCTTGAAAATGGATGCAAATAACAATGACCATGGATGCAAAGTTGTCTCGAACAATTAAGGGTATGTTAGTGAATAAGCGTTTTCTTTTCCCATGAAGCAAGTAAGCGTTCTTTTCTCTCTCCACTTACTTTCTACATATTTGCAATTACATCTTTTGATTTCTGTTTGTGTCCCTTTTGTGATTTTGGGGTTAGTCTACTGATTTCCATATCCTTTTTTTTTTTAGAGTTCAAGATTCATTGAATATGTTTGAGACTATTTATGTTCTTGGCATTATACGTTGTTTTTGTTGCTCCTCGTAAGTTTTTCTCTAAGTATATGTTAATTGTTTTTGGAGGGTCTGAGTTTGTTTTGCTTGAGTTTTACCTTTTAATTTCTGGTAATCAAACAACAACATTTTTTACAACTAGACTTCGACTCAGTCTTTTTGAAGCGCAGGTTTATTTCGGAAATAGTTATTTTGTTGTTCCTATCAAGGCATTTAGTAAGCTTTGCAAACAAATTTTTCTTGTTACATCATACGTTGCCTTTTATTTGGAAATATCACCTACCTTGTGCCCACGCTATTAGGCCAGCTCTTTACTTGCCTTTTTAATACTTTTCTTGGAAATAGAAACTTATGTCTTATTTAGGTTATACCTGTGTCACTTGTTAACTCAATCTGTAGCATCATATTGTAGATTATGACATTACAGTATCTCCCACAGATATTTTTTCACTCTCCCTTTTTCTTTTCTCTCACTGCACAGACATTTTAACACAGATATGTTGTTAAGTTTTTAAAGTCCAAACCAAATCCTATTCTTTCTGTTACTTTAAGCAAGTTGCAGTAATTATTATTATTTTATTTTAATTTTGATTATTAAGTATTTATTATTATTATCATTAGTATTATTATTTATTTATTTTTAAGCATTTATGTATTTTATTTTATTTATTTATTTATTTTAGTTTAATTTATTTACTCTTTTAATCTGCATTACTTATTTGTATTTTTTGTATTATTACTATACTACTTTTTTTCTTCATGTCATATTCACATGTGAGTCTACTAGAAATAACCTCTTTACTTTATAGGGGTAAGACTGTATACTATCAGACTTCTTTAAATCTCACTTTGTTGTTGTTTACACCGAAAAATAGGTTCGGCCCATTTTTACTGTTTTAGGCCGAAAATCCGAAGCCTAAAGAAAAGTCCATTATTCGAAGTCCAGACATCAGCCTTGGCCCATTAGATTTCAGTGTCCAGCATAAAAGGATGTATTAGAGTTGGAGTTGAATTGAGAGTCTAGGAGTCCAAGTTTAAAGAGGAGATAAAAAAAGGAGGTGATAGACACCAGCCCAAACTCTATCTCTATTGGATAAGATAGGGTTTTATCCAAATCTTTATCTTTATCAAGAAAGATAAAATTTTATCAGGATTACAAGTTGAATTGGACTGGGACACTCAACATCTTCGACTATAAATAGGAGTTTAGAAGAAGAAAGAAGCTCTCCAACCTCTCACATATCAAAAGCCTGGCATCCCAGCAAATCTTTGAATCCTTTAGCTTATTATTTTCGGCAATCTTTTATTTTTCCTTAGTCTAGCATTTTTCTTTTCAATTGTTCTTAGCAAATTCTCAATTTCT
>JANQAP020000128.1:336169-347966 GCA_026874005.2 Erythroxylum coriaceum
CTGTAGCATTCGAAAGGAGTCTCCTTGAGCCCAAACAGAACCTAATGAAGCCATTTTTTCATTATGTATGTAGCTTTTTCGCTTGTTTTATTTTCCTGAACTTATGCTCCAGTATATTTCAACAAAGTCAAGTCATCATGCCCTAGTATGAATTGAAAAACCTCTCAATACAACGATAAAATCTAGAGTGTATAACAAAGAGCAAAGACTCCCGAAAAACCAATCCTAGATATGTTGCACATCAAGTGTCTTCACTAGTATAACTATCAGTAGGAAGTCTTTTTACTATGTTATATAACAGTCACATCTGTTACTTTGGAGGACAAAAAGATTATAGTTCAAATTTCAACTTTCTTTGTAACATATATTTGATCAGAGGATTCTGTTAGTTTGGGTGGATGTACTTTTCATTTTACAAAAAGAAACAAGTCATACGAAGTTTGTCAATTTTGTAGCTGTTGCAAGAGGCTCCAGGTTACATGCTTTTACTGTTATTAACATTTATGTCAACAGAGTAGTAAGAACACGGATGCGACAATCAAATTACGGATTCATTTGGTCAGAATCTTAAGTTCGAAATTCAAGTACAGTGAGAAATTGTTAATTAAGCTTTTCATTATCACTATAGCCAACTAAAATGTAATCTAGTTGCCGACCAAACAGCAGGATGATGTGTGAATCATCCGCTAGTGCGCATAAAGAAAATTGGAAATAGAAGAATCAACTTAACAGCTATTGCCATTTTAAGGCCAACATACTTCTCAAAAATTAAAAAAGTCTCACCTCATCAAATTCGGAGGTGCCTTTGTTTTCACATTCACTGGGAAATACTCTGGTCTCGTGTTGATGCTTGAAGCTGTGAAGCATTGACATCTTCTGTTGTTTACCAGTCATGAGAGCTTCACATTGACTTTTCATTTGGTCATAAGGTACAAGTGTGGAGGAAACTTGGGAACTTGCAACTTGCCGTGCAGTTTCTGAAACCTGTAGGTAAAATGCCAATTAAAGTTAATAGGCGTGTGACCAGGCCACATAGTCATCATATCAAAAACTGATTT
The DNA here is from genome assembly GCA_026874005.2 of Erythroxylum coriaceum. NCBI lineage: Eukaryota > Viridiplantae > Streptophyta > Magnoliopsida > Malpighiales > Erythroxylaceae > Erythroxylum > Erythroxylum coriaceum. The sequence goes on from JANQAP020000128.1 coordinate 337,228, forward strand.
AGCATATCCTCAAAGATCCATTGTCACGGCAAGAAAATTTACAAGTGATGGAGAGAAAGAGTGAAATAGAAAGTGATACTCACTGATTCCAATAGTTCATTGACACTTAAAACATCAAGTGTATTGACAGTTAGTGATGTTTTGCGATCAGACTGACTCCCATTTGGTTCAGAAAAGGTATCATCATCTGTCAAGGGATCTTCGGGCATAATCTGCTAAAAAACCAACATAATAGAAAACCATGTCACGTGTAAATGGCAATAGTTATCTGCAAAGTAACAGCAGACTATTTTAACCTCTTCAAAAGGAAGGAACTCCATTTTCATAAGAGGAGAACATGGCCTTGGTGTATTCATAAATGAGGGAGCACCAAGTGGATATGATTCATCAGGCGAAAATTCCTGTTGGAGTTGTGTCTTCATTGCTGATAACTCATCCTGAAGAAGGAATGAACCATATTCAATATGAATCTCTTTTTCAATGGTGTAAAGAATATGTTAACTGCTTCCCTTCCACAGCTAAATTGTGATTTTATCATAAATTAAATGCCCTTCCTCCATGAACTCCAGGTAGCCAAGATTATCCAAGACGTTAATCATAGACAATCAGGGCTAAAGATGTATGAATGATGGAAATGTTTATTTATCTGAATTACAATGAACAAATTCCTATAGGAGTCAAATTGCCAAGATGAGAATATCTCGTTTCATAACAGTCAAAAACACCTTTCTCCAGTTTTGCACCCATATATCTTCATGCAAATGTGCGGCCCCAGTAATGTTCCATATATCATAACTGATATCACTTAGCATAGTAATCACTATACAACTGTCCCTCTAGGTACTAAATGATTTGGTCACACTTCAAATGTCTTTGACAAGGAACATGGAGCCAACATGAGTATAAAATGGAATATCACCTGTGACAATTTTGCAAATTTTTTCATCAACTGATCAACAACAATTTCATTCAAATGATCATCTGATTCTACTGCTGCAAGTGATTCCAGTGCAGCAGCATCATCCTCATCTGATCCATACACCATCTTGCTGTGATCTGGTCCTGCATAAACAGCCTGCAGCCTGATATCTTCAATTAATTCCAAATAAGGATCAACCTGCCAAAAGGATCAGTGCTCAGTTATGGTCCTTTTGCTTCTCATTGGTCCAATTAATTGTTGAGGTTCTGGTACATCAACATAAATTATAAATAGGCCAGGAGAAAAACTAACAGTTTTTTGGGTCAAACATGATTTGACATAGGGAATTAGCTCCAGGAGATTCCCTGCCCTAGCAGAGAAAATAAGCATGGACGATGCCAGGGTGAAGAGAGACCTTCTGCGAGATGGTTGCAAACCTCCTTCAGTAAACACAGACAAAATTTTCATTAGAATTGGTAATTACCAATGAAGCTATCTTACATTATTTTAGCAACTAACTTTCACATCCTAGTTCTTGTTATGGCCAAGTCAGATTCAAGCAGAAAAAAAGAAAATTTTTATAAGCAAAACAGTCAAACAGAAGTGCCCAGGCAATTACTGCAACAATTTACTATATTCAAACAAACAGTGACATTCACTCAAAATTTGCAAGATTAAGATGAATATTAACCACAGCAATCAAAAACAAAATTACTTATAACAGATTCAACATTAGCAAAACTCACGCAGCCTGCGTAACCAAGTAGGTTTGATGCAAATTTTAGTTCGGGTTAGTATAAAAAAGGCCCACAGGAAATAAGTGCAAACTAAATTTCCGGCCGAAAGTTGGTTTTTCTGAAAAAATTTCGCACCAGCCCACTAATAAAGTTAACTAGTGAATTACAATCCATTACTTAAAAAGACCTAGTATTTTGATTGATATTCGATTTCTAATCTCAGACTGTTATTTGAAAATCTTAATAGTAGACTATTTATGCAAAATATTATACTAATATTAATATTTTCTAATTGAAAATTTCGAAATTTAATTCATATCAATTGAATGAATTTAACAACCAATTTTGTTAAATAATTTTATGTAGAACTTCCCTAATTAGATGTTGAAAATAATAAGTATGAAAAGAAATGACATGAGCTAACAGGTTAACTTCAGGTTTCCAAATTTACAAATAGGACGGGTTTGGAATTAAGATTTTTACCAAGTCTTCATAGTGGAACCTTTTAAAAAGTAATGGGATTGAGTTTGTCCAAACCCAGTCCAGTTTTAGCTTGTGCTCATTTCTACGACAGACAATAAGTGTGCGAAGGTGTGTCAACTTGCACTACAATCCTCACAAACATTACAACATCCAGAAGAAATCTCGATTACACACAGCTATATTTTCATGGCTCATTTATGAATAGTTCACTAGATTAGAGCCAAAAGACACAATATTTACTCACAGGTCCAGCCACTTACCTCCGTGATCTAGAGAGATGCTTCTAAGAGAGAATGCTAGCTGAAAACAACGAACTAGAGACATCTGACTGGAAGTCTGTTCAAAAACATTAGCCATTGTTGACATATACATTGCATAGTAAGCACAAATTTTCATCATCTTAAGCATGCATACAAACTTCAGACAAATAACAAGATTTTGATCTTGTTGGTGGGAATATTCAGTTTTTCCTGTGCTAGTGAATTGATAAATTAAGTTCAAACCAATTTTGCTTCTTTTACAAATAATACATCAAATCACACCCCACATAACCAGTTCCAATTCTAAAGCATACCATCAACTTGTTCAAACATGTCCATCTGATTCAATATCTGATCCTCAATTAATCCAAGTGCCAAAAATGCCAAGTATTCACCAGATATACATGTTATTCAGAACAACACAAAATATCAACGTGAATACCGTATGAATACAGCCAACGCTTGCTCCTTGCGTGGATGTCTTACCTTAGATTGAATAAACAGCAATGCAATGTTATAAGCATGGGCCATAGCCTCAAAATTGGCAGGCATATTATCTGGCAAGGCTGCCTGAACCCATATCGAAGAAAGTAGAAGATTGACTTGATGACTACTTAGTCGAAGGGAAGTTAACTGCAAAAGAATAACTACATTATACGACAAGCTAGGATCCAAGACAAACAACCATAAACATCTGATAAACGCTAAGAGTCAGGAGGGCATCATACTGGTTTTTCAACTGTGATGGCACAGTCGAAGCTACTTGAATGACCATGTAAATCATGTTTCCTATATTGTTCCATTCCAATATCTGATGTTTGATTACCCACTTTCTGCAATCCTTCTTCTTTGAAAGATCCTGTTTTATCCATATTTCTTTCATGAAAAGAGGAATATCCATTACGTGTCTTCTCCAACACATCAGGCAATCCAGAAACAGCTTCAAACGTTTCCTTATTCTGGTTTGACCAAGGGGCTAGTAGGGATGGCATAAGCACAACAAAAAAGACCCTGTGTGCTTCAACTCTCGTTTCATAATCTGGATGGGCCATAGCTATAAGCAATTGATGGAAGAGGGCATCAGGAAACGCCTGAAACACAAAATCAAGTCAGTTACAATGTTGGATTTACAAGATATGATCGGGAAGCAATTTAAGTTAAATTTGTAGGTTTACTTGCCTTCTTGTGATATAATATATTCGGAATGGAAGAAATGATTTGAGCTGTTCGATGAACAGCAGAAATAGTTGTTCTAGCCACAGAAGTAGCAGTCGAAATATTTTCTAAGAACACAGCCATTATATCAAGAATTGGTCCCTTATCACCAACCTGTTAATGATCAACAATTTATTGAAAAACATAATCAAAGACAAAATTGCAACAATGTTAAGTTAATGAAAATATGACTCATAGTTCTAAGCAATCCCTATCTCAGTATTCATTTTAATGGAGCCTAACCAACTAGGAAGAGAGCGTCACTTGCTGGCTTATAAGGTTATAAAAGATTAACAGAACTGCCACCAATGGAGTACAGACGGGCATAATAAGCAATGGCTAAATAAAGAATGATCCAAAATAAACATGGAAAGGACTATAGGGGTCCATAAGTTAAACTATATGAGAAACAAAGAAATAGAACAGTACAACATCATAAGATTTTGAAAGGGATTGTCAAAACAAATGATTCAGCCAGATGTTCCAAATTAGCTCAGGTTGTTTAGCGTAAAGTTTGCTTGATGATATGTACCAAAAAAAGATATATCTTCAGAATTTCACAAACATTTTAGCATGCCTTAACAAGCTTATATGTCATTTAACAGTATGGGCATCCTCTTTTATGTCAATTGATGCAAAGACCAAGGTGCATGCGATGAAACAGGTTTAGACGGAATAAAAAACAAGTTAGATGCAAAAAAAAAAAAAAACTGTCACTTTCCAAAAATCCTTTGTCCTGGACCCCTGATACATGTAAAATGTGCTTCTAAGCATGTGCTTTTGTGGATTTTAATTTAACATTCAGCGAAAAGAAAAGAAAACTGCTAAGCATCCCTTTCAAAGAGTGCAGGGCAAGCTAAATGTGTCGTATAGTTAGAAAATTTCACGAAATTTAGACACTATAAATGGCAGAAAAATGGACTAATATGTAAGCCTAGTTAAGATTCAGCAATGATCCTTATCAACTGTCATTAAAGCACACATAAAATGCTTTCATAATCAAAAATATCAAATCCCAAAAAGTAGGTAGATTCAACTGAACTAAAAGGTAAAGTAATTACAACAAACCTTGTTTGACAGCTGTAAGATGCATTTCTCTAAACTATGCTGGAGATCAGTGTTGCAGTTATCAGTACTATCATTGGAGGAGGATAATTCAACAGATCGCTGCATGCATTTTCTCAAATGTTTCATCAAGTCTGATACAGCACCAACAATTGCAGCTGTCACTTGCTGCTTTGCATTTTGCACAAGTTGCGAGGCAACATTAACAATATCTATCTGCATCTGAGGTTGTTTGGTAACATTCCTATGATCCAGGTGCTTTATCAGGATCGACAATAGCAAATGTGAATTTTCTCCTGAAGTGAAATTAAAATGTCATCGAAAGGGACATTAAATTAACAATTCATGAAGAAAAATGGGAACAATCTCCTAGAGTAACCTGCTTCCTCCAAAAGTAACTGCAAATAAGTCAGAACAGGGTAGGCAACTCCTTTGGGAGGGGACCATTGATTGTTAATATCAAAGTTATTAAACAAAGGCTCAAGTATGCGCCGTATGGTAGTAGCTTCCTTTGCCAGTCTAGCCATGTTACGCAAACAAACCCTGGACCAGTAGTATGGATTCTTGGAAGTATCCCTGTTCTTAGTAGCAAAAGGATATAAGAGATCATGGTTCAACAGAAGTTATTCTCAAGTATTAAGCAAAATCTTAAATTGAAATTGCCAACTAAGTTCTTACACTAAGGCGTCCAAAAGAAGTTCCTTATGAACATCTTTCCCATTAACTGCTCCTTGAACCCACTGGTCCTCTTTGGAGTTCTCTAAGTTCACTTGGAAATCATTGTAGTTCTCCAAGATTACTGATATAATCTATTTCATGACAGATACATCTATTATCAATTACAAAACAAATCAACTACAAGCTTTCCAAAATATCTTGTACATCTAACAGTCTTTCCACTATTTGAGATGTGTAAAGATATTAACAGAATTAGATGCAAGAGGATGCAGACTTACCTTGTCGAAGTCCATTGAGATGTGGGATTGCTCACCCATGAAGCACACCTTAACAAAAAAAGGAAAACTTATAACTTAAATTAAGTATTAAGAGGAATTAAACATTCATAGTTAAAAAGTCATTCAACTTGCGTGATAAAGCATGTGAATTGGGGCATATAATTATTCTCATAACCATTACAGAAGTAAATATTATGTGACAAAGAACCACACCATGGAAGCCAGAGCCTGCAGTCCAGCTGATCGCAATCGTAGAATGTTTTCGCTATCACCTGCTTCTTCAGCCAATTGACAGAGCTTAGGAATAAGGCCCTCTAAGTTGAACATGTACGTACCATCCACCTATTCATTCATAAAAGGGATATTAGCGTGATGGTTATCGAATAAAAATAAGTTACAGAATACTATCTGCACACGAAAATCATTTGGAACTAAATATTTAAGAGTTAAGTGTAATAGTAGTCCAAAAGCCAAGAAAAAAGAAAAAAGAAAAACTCAAAGGAACATGTACGTGCCATCCACCTATTCATTCAAGAAAAGGATATCAGTGAATAAAAGTAAGTTACAGAATACTTTCTGCAAACGAAAATCATTTGGAACTAAATATTTAAGAGTTAAGTGTAACCGTAGTCTGAAAGCAAAAAAAAAACTCAAAGGCTCTCTGTAACCATCTGAGCTTGGATAGACCCACTACCAATCAATTTTCCCTTTTCTGTTTGGCTTTTGAACTCTTTTTGTACATTATATTAGGCAAGTAGGGTATCTCCAGCAAAAACCATAAAACTTATTTGCAGGGAAAGTTGTTTGAAGACCAGTTATACAATTAATTACATAAAGGTGTCCTTTATCTTTTTGTAAGAATTTAGGCTCACATCTCAAAGCTTTATCAGTCACAAACCTGGCTAGATATAAAGTCAACAAGAGTGGTGCAAGCCAGAATCTGCATTTCATCTTGCTGAGTTTCTTCCAGAAGAGTTCGAATGACCTCTAACAAACTACTAGCAAAAAGTGGCCTGCAAGAATTGAAGAGTCTAGGTATGTTATCCCAAACAATCATGATTTTACTTCACAAAGCCAACAGTATCATTTAACCATTCAGAATTTATAACCATATGTGGAGCTATGTAGCTATAGACAATGTTTAGTTTTGATAGCTTATGCATCTACTCTCTTTTTCTTTTCCCCAATATCTCCATTTTATCATTTGCTCTCTCAAATTCAAGCCTGCATCCACTTTTTTCTTCAGGTATAAAAGACAACAATCACAAGGGCCAAAGTAAAAGGGAAAAGAGACAGGCTATGAACACCTAACTGAAAGCAAGAAAGAGTAATATCTTGATTTTCTTAAATTGAACAGCAAGATTGCAAGGATATAGCCTTGGCTCCACATGAAGGCATCTAGAGTCCACTAATTTGATCACATGACTAAAATCAATAAACTTACATCTGCTCCTTACATGACGATAGCAGCTTCTTATAAATACACACCACAACTTTTACATATCCAAAGTTCTCATGCCTCAACTCCTTGTAAAATTTTTGCTCCAGGGTTTCGGCAATCTGTCCATATTAAATATCTCAAAAATGTAAAAAAAGAAGGCAATTAAACTAAAGTTCAGAAATTGGATGTCACACAAAAACTTGAAAATATCCTGGAAATTTTTGAACTTCTCTTAAGCCTCATCAATGCTTCACCTTTTCCCAAGTTGCCACCAGTATGAATGGAGTAATCACAAGGTGCAAGTTTTTAAACTTTTGTCAAAATAACATAGATATCAAAAAGGTATTTACATGAAAAAATAAGCATAAGCATCTGAATGAGATAATACAACTGGCTTAGATAGAAAATCAAACGGGTTTGTAACAATGCAAATGCAGTTTAGTTCAAGTGTATTTTAAAATTAATTACTAAACCAAGGATGTAAAGGTATGAAGCTCACACATCTAGCTTTTACAGATGATCTATTATTGTTTTGCAAGGCCGAGAAGAACTCAATTGATATAATGTTGCAAGCAATCAAGGATTTTCAAGAGATTTCAGGTTTAAGATGCAACCCTCTGAAGAGTTGTTTCTATTTATCGTGCAACTCAAGTAGACAGCCATTGAGATGGGATTAACCCAAGGGCAACTACCCTTCAAATACCTGGGGGTACCAATTTCTCAAAGAAGAATCAATGTTGTGAATTGTAAACCTCTGTTGGACTCAATTCATGGCATAATCAACCTATGGAGCAATCGATTCCTTAGCTATGGGGGCAGGCTATAATTAATTCAGACAATACTGAGCAATCTTACCACTTATGGGATTAACCATTTATCCATTCCCAAAAGTATCCTCAAGGAAATCGACAGGAGGCTTAGGGAATTCTTGTGGAAGGGATCAAACCAAGGGAGAAGCAAAGCGAAGATCAGTTGGGACAAAATTTGCAGACTTAAGCAACAGGGGGGATTGGGCATCCATTCTACAAGGATGAATCATAGGGTGAGTAGGAGGCGGAATTTGTGGTAGTTGTGCTACAAAAAGGAGAATTTATGGGTGAAATGGATACACAATGTATTCATCAAGCATAAGAGTATCTGGATCCTACAGTCAAGACAGGATATGTCAGGAACTATAAAAGAAATTCTAGAGACCAGACAATGGATGCAGAGTCAGGTGTTTCACAGGATTGGGAATGGAGAAAGCACATCTTTTTGGTATGATAATTTACATTGTAAAGGTCCTCTATATAAAGTGGAGGAGGTACAGGGCTTGAAATTGTTGGTGAATCCAACTACTAAAGTAAGTTTGCTTATTCGTAATAATAAGTGGATATGGCCCTTCCACAATAGTAGAAGTGCCAATCTCATCATGAAAGAGTTGCCACGATGTCAGGAAGGAGAGCAGGATGAAATTCAGTGGCTAGCAGATAACTCTAAGAAGTTCAACACAAAAGCCTGTAAAACACTGTAACAGGCTACACAGAGCACAAGGCAGGAATGGGTAGCCTTAGTATGGGACAGTGATCTTAACTCATTCATCTTATGGATGGGAATCAATGGAGGGTTGCTTACAAGGGATAAGATCAGGTTCTCCATTAGCAATTTGAACTGTGAATTATGTAATGCGGAACTGGTAAGTTTGGAACACCTCATGATTAGATGCAATTATACCAGACAAGTCTGGGATCGGTTGCAGAATATACTCAAAATGACCCGACCAACGGATTCTTAGAGTGAAACTATTGCTTGGTTGGGATAAATTAGAGTGCATAATGCGGCTGATCTAAAAGCTATCAGGTTAAGTTGGGCAGCTTTGGTGTATTACATATGGAAAGAGCGCAATTGCAGAGTATTCAAAAAAGAGAGTAGAAGCAGTGAAAAGGTTTTTAGGGGATACTTCCTACATTGCAGATTGGCCATGTTAGCCAGAGGAATAGCTGCAAATCTGACAAGTAGCATGAAGAGCAGATGGGGATTAGTGTAATACTGGACTAAGTGGTCACGCAAGTTCCCTCGATCTCAAGATGTAGATGATCACTAGGAACCTTAATTCTCTGTAATCTAGATTCTATGGATTAGATTTGTTTTGTTCTTTAGATTGTATATATTTTCTTATAATGAAATCTATTAATTTTCGGGAAAAAAAAAAGTAAGTAATATCAGGAGTAGACAGCAGATCTTCTCCTTTTCTTAATCAAACACAGGAAAGTAGATGTGCTAAATGTCAAAGCCTAATAACTACATAAATCTAAGAAGCATGATCTCTTTAGTGCATAAGAAAACAAACCTTGGGAATCCTCAATGGATTCTTTGAAGCATAATCACAAAGCTTTCCTATTTTCCTATCATTTGCCTCGGCCTCCTGCAGAATATTGAAGCAACAAAGTGAATGAAAAGTGATAAGCAATTCTTGAGCGCCTATCTTTAACACACATTATTATTTATTCAATTCTTTGAGGGGCAAGTGGAAGCAGGAATGTAACAGCCAGAAGCCAGCCAAATGCCAACAAAAAAAAACTTTTAATTTGAAGTGCCATGTTATTGCCAATTAACCTCTACTAATAACTAGACCAGCATTGGATTTTAAAAGCCATGTCATTTCCAATTAACTTCTACTATTGACTACACCATCATTTGGCTTTAAAATCAATGCCATTGCCAATTAACCTCTACTAACAACTATACACATGCTCCCTTCTAATGCAGCTGGCTGCCAAACACGAGGTGAAATTCCTTAAACTAAACCTTTTCCAATTCAGTTAACTTCCAATACCAATATGGATTAGTCTGATAAGAGTTTTTGACAATGAAATCAGAAAATGCAGCTCCATCAAAGCACACAATGATATGTATGCTACGCGGAGGCAGACAATAATATGAACTTGTATGTTTTTATCATCCAATTTTACCAATTCATATCATAAAATCCAAAATATTGAGTAGTTTGCAATAACAGAGATCTGTTGGGTTAATTGATTACATTCCATCATATGTACATGAAAAAAGAAATTAACCACATCAACTACAACAAATCTTCAAGCGAGACAATATGGCAGACAAGCTGCAAATTTACCTGGTTACGAGGGAAGATGTCCGCAAGTAATTTCTTGTATCGTTTAACAGGCTGTCTTGATCGTGCTCGCAGAGAAGGGCAGAAGAAACAGAGGTTGCCACAGGCGGGCACAACCCGTCTTGACATAACCCCCATCTTCACCGAGAATCAAAACCCCCTCCTCTCTAAAATCCAAATCAGAATTCAGAGTTTAGCTCAACAATGGTTCAAAACAAGCACAGCAGTATGCTTAAAGGCTAGAGTCTAGACAGTCTTCTGTCCCTGTGTTCGTGACGAGTGATGGACGGAGATACATCGTTTAATCACCATAAGTTCGTTGACCACAACGTCAAAACAACTAAAATTGAGCAAACAATAGAAAAGTTACATTCTTTCAGTAAAAACCATCAACTAGTACACAAGTGCCAATAAACCCAGATTGGTTTTTCCTAGAGAATTCCATTCAACGATATCCCAAAAACCCAAACGATTTAGCAGAGCTATCTCTAGAAATGAAAGAATTGGCAGCTAAAATTTTCAAGAAAGAAAAAATACAAACCAAATTAAAC
>JANQAP020000128.1:399662-410213 GCA_026874005.2 Erythroxylum coriaceum
TTTCTTTTTATATATATCATTTTTAATTAACTTAAATAAATATTTACAAATTTTATTTATTTGTTGTAATAAAAACAATAAAACTATTATTAATTAATTAATATTTTACAAAGAAAATAAAATTAATTAATTTATAAATTAATTATCTAAATATTCAATTATTATTTATAATAATAGCATAAATTAAAAGAGAATATTGTAGAGAGTAGGCCAGTAGGGTACTTTTGGAGATATGAGTCATATGACTAAGAACAGGAACACTGGCTTCAATAGAGTTGGGGGTTAGGTGGGTTAGTTAGCTGCCCTCCTTCAAAAGACATCACTGGTTGTCGTTCTTCTCAAACTCAAAGCATTCTTTTCCTTTTCTGGTTCGCCTAGTTTTTAACGAAAAACGAATTCAGCCCACCACCACTCTGAAAGCAGACTAGATAATGATGTGGGTTAGATCAACTTTTAGACCATTCCAACAACTCAGACCCTCTGTTTCACTTTTCCGTTCATATTCTAGTTCAGCTGCTGCAGTTCAGGCAGAGAGAACAATCAAAGATGGCCCCAGAAACGACTGGAGTCGTCAAGAGATAAAGGACATTTATGATTCCCCGTTACTCGATCTCCTCTTTCATGGGGTCTTTTACAGCCTCTCTCTTCTGTTTGGTTTTCTTAATGTGAATGGTGACTCTGGGTTAACTTCTTTCTTCTTTTATTTTCTCATTACAGGCTCAAGTCCATAGGTATGCTCATAACTTCAGAGAAGTTCAGCAATGCACTTTACTTTCTATAAAGACTGGTGGGTGTAGTGAGGATTGTTCATATTGTCCTCAATCTTCTCGATACAACACTGGAGTTAAGGCCCAAAGGCTTATGACCAAGGAAGCTGTCATGGAGGCTGCCAAGAAGGTTCTTTTCCTTTTATATCACTTCTGCCTTGCAGTTATGTCGCTTGACTTGAGTCCAATTAGTGGTGTTTAAAGAACTTTATTCTCAAGTTTGATCTTAAAATGTGTGCTTTAACATCAACTTTGGCGATTATATCTGTAGCTCTTTCTTTCTCAACCATTTAATTTGGTGCATACGTATTCAATGACCAACTTTAATTCCATGATTTCTGTTGGGCTTTGCCAATCAATCTTAAAGGAGATTTTCATCCATTTCTCTATCGGGCTTGAGCATTATGCCCTGCTGCAGTGGACTGAAGTTATCAGAAAGCCCTTGTTGACAATATGGCTCAAAACAAGTGTATAAAAGTCAAAAAATGAAGTTTCTGTAATCTTATTAGCACTGCTGTTTTGTTATCGATTGAATGCTATTGCTAATGATCAGTTGACAGCTTAGTCTAGCTGTCCAACCTCATAGTACCTTCACAGGCTTTGATTCTAGTTGACATGGAGTTATGTCAGGTCTATTTTATGTGGCAAGCGATGGATAATTCGCATTTACGCTGTGTTTCAAGATAATATTTGTGCTTTTGCAGGCAAAAGAGGCTGGTAGCACTCGTTTCTGCATGGGTGCTGCCTGGAGAGACACAGTAGGGAGGAAGACAAACTTCAACCAAATACTGGAGTATGTCAAAGAAATTAGGTAAGACAAATCTATTGAAAAACGTATTTACGAGCAAGCAGCGGCTGATAAAAATTTTCTCTGTATTTGTATTCTCAGTTGGTACATAATAAACAGCTTTACTTTGTACAAGACACTGTCAATGGCTACAAATTCACTCTTCTCAAAATAATACGTACAAAGTTTCTTCTTTCTCATAGTTCTTGAAAGTTTCTTATTGAAGGACTCTGATAGTAGTGTGAGTTGGTTGAGTTTGAGAGGATTTTCAGATCTTGTATAGTCTTTTGGTCTATAGACAAACAATCTTGACTTAGAGGTGTTACTGGTCCTAATTTGGTGATTAATTGTCATGCTATTTTGATTAATTGTCACTCGTTGGAGTAAGCTTTGAGTTGACTAGTTATGATTTCTAAGAGCTGCCAGTTCAGACATATGCTCCCCGATTAAGTTTATCCTGTTTTGTGAGTTTGATGCCCTGTAACAGCATTATCTGCTGTATGTCAGGGACATGGGAATGGAGGTGTGCTGTACTTTGGGCATGCTAGAGAAACAGCAAGCTGTAGAACTCAAGAAGGTTGGCCTTACAGCTTATAACCATAATCTTGACACATCAAGAGAATATTACCCCAACATTATCACTACGAGATCCTATGATGAAAGGCTGGAAACTCTTGAACATGTCCGCGAAGCAGGAATTAATGTTTGCTCAGGTGATTTTATCAACCTTCATTTTTAATATTATTGGAACCTCAGCTTTGACAAGAATTTGTAACTTAACCTAGGATTGTATTAATCTGTACGCAGTTGGTTCATTACATAATGTTGTAATACTAGTTTGGATAGTTGCCTTACGACCTATGCATTCTTCAATCCTTTGTCAGATAAGAAAATTTCCTTTTTGACAAGAACAATGATTATTATGAGGGTATTAATCACTTTCTGCTTAACAGGAGGGATCATTGGGCTCGGAGAAGCTGAGGAAGACAGGATTGGTTTGTTGCATACATTAGCTACTCTACCCAGTCATCCCGAGAGTGTTCCAATAAACGCTCTAGTTTCTGTGAAAGGCACACCGTTGCAAGATCAAAAGGTAATCCCTTCTTCTATGTAATAAATTTTTTTATATTCTTGAGAAAAGAAATTACCAAGTAAAATAGTTTGCTGCTAGCAGTTAACTTGGTTGCTACTCACCTGTCACCTACACTACGTAGTGTGGAGGGGCTATTTGCATGATTTTGCAACTTGATTTTTCTGCTCTGACTAATTCAAAGTGAGATTGCTGATTGTAGTTTAACATATCATATTTCTTATGGTTGTTCAGCCAGTAGAGATTTGGGAGATGATTCGAATGATTGCCACTGCACGTATAGTCATGCCAAAAGCCATGGTCAGGCTGTCAGCTGGAAGAGTCCGATTCTCAATGCCTGAACAGACTCTTTGTTTTCTTGCTGGTGCAAATTCCATCTTTACCGGCGAGAAGCTGCTAACCACACCTAACAACGATTTTGATGCTGATCAACTTATGTTCAAGATGCTTGGTTTGATTCCAAAACCTCCTAGTTTTGCAGAAGAGCAAGTCACCGAAGCTGAAAATTACAGGGAAGCTGCAACTGGGTCAGCTTAAATCACAATTCAGTTAATAATTCCCCATTAGCTAGAAGCTTTAAAACAGGAGTTACCAATCAGGTCCCCATTTCGAAACAGTAGTCATCAAAAGCAAAAACAGATAAGTGCCTGTTCCTTGGTTAGAGATTCGGTCAATGTTCAGACCTTTCATTGAGGATGTCTTTAGCTAAACTTCAATCAAAGCTGACAGTAACAACCAAATTAGTTGTGTTAAATCGATTAAGATGGCAAGAATGATTGGAAGAAGTTGTAATGTGTGCATTCCTATGTCAAACTATAGAGATTAATTCTAAACAACTTTCTTTTTGTAGATTTACAAAAAAAATCTGTTTGTGATTCAAACTTTTGATTATAAAAGAATAATCTTACTAATTACTTAAAGGTTCGTAGGGATGTCATTTTTACCCGACCCGCGTGATTTTAGTTTGAGTTGACCGGATCACTGGTTAAAAATAGTCAGCTTATTATCCTATCATTACTTCAAAAACATCTTTAAAAATATCGTCATTCTGTCAAAAATGTTGTTTTTAACCTTTTTTTTTTTAAGATGGGACAAGTTGGCCTGGCTTACCCTATCCTAATCCATCGGGTCACGGGCTACTTAGCATTGACCTGACCCGGCCCAACATATTGACATTTTTAAAGGTTCATCCTCTAAGAAAGAGGAGAAAAATAAAAATGAAAAAACAACTCCTGTGAATATTTGAGCGAACGACTGGCTGGCCACATTAATGAAGAAATGAGCAGTCATTGAATAAAGCTCAAAGGACTTGAAAAGGGGCAGAAAATGTATATAGCAAAATTTACCACACATAAATTAAGATTACGTGTGTTCATACAAGAAAGAATTTAGATGTTTGTTCTTTTGCAGGACTATAAAGTTACTTTCTTTGTATCTATCAACCCTGAAGTGAAGGGTGTAAGGGAAAAACAAAATCTAAAACTGCTCTCACGATGTCTATATATTAAATCACAAGGCCCCTGTTCTCAAGTAGTAGTCACCAACGGTTAAAAAGACATGTTTCCCCAAGACAACATCTACAGCAGGCTGATTTTCAATGCAATCTACTGTTATCTGCACAGTTAGGCGAAGTGGATCCTTGAGAAATAGCATATTATAGTTCATTTGTCTTTCAACAATGGTCAGTGAATGCCACAGTTCAAAATCATAAACAAACCTTATCATTTCCACGCTGAAATTCTGATTTAAGATTTGAATGATCCCTTGATAACAAGTAAATCCCCAGGGCTGATGCAGACTTTTTATTCCCTGCATCCATCGGTGAAACTTTGGGAAAAGAAGCTAATTGAGGAAGTGGTGAGTTTCTAGGAGGAGAAAAACTCATACCTCCATATAATGCAAGAATAGCATCTGATACAAACACCAGTGATGGCCTTGCCAAATATATGGTGAAAGACAAATTCGATATACCATGAAAACTCTCCTCACCAAACACAACCTGCAATATGTTCATAAGGTTATGCGTGCTCATCCGTAAACATGAAAATAACTGTCAACAACCTTCAACGTTCATGAATTTACACTTGAACTAACTGCAGATTTAGAACTAACTCAGATAATGCAAGAATAAATGTGAATATGATAGCAAGATTTAATTTACATCAATATTTAAATATTAACTTTATAATTAAAGTTAAAATTCGTTCAAGTAAAGCCACTCCTAAGCCGGAGTTGTGTGATTAAAAGAACTTCTGTGGTCTTAAAATCAAATGGGAATTCCTTCTGGTTTTATGCCACTTGAATATCTGATGCAGCCACTGGAAATCTGAACAGGTTTTAACTTCGAACAGGAAAAAACATATATTGGTAATCACCGAATTCTTCAGCACCAACTTAATTTTAGATTAGACCAATTGGTTTTCTTTCAGAATCTAAATTGGCATATACTTCAACATCGTTCTCTGGTAAACTTAGATGAAAATATAAGGAGAAACTGCAGTTAAAAGGTAATTTACTGTAACTTACAGCATGTTGAGGTATCTTATCCAAAGGTAGCAATGGAGAACCAATGGCGTCTCTAATATAATTTTCCTGCAATTACATATACATAATACCCAGTCAATAAATGCTTGAATTTAAAGCACCTCAATGTACTATGCAAGACACTGATGCACAATACTTCATGCGAGAAGGATGATAAGAGTTCCCCATATGTTGATGAACTAAGACAAATATGCTCCAAAAGCTAGATAAATCAGGACAAAATAGAAAAGAAAGATGAAATAAAAATGAGGATACATTTAAAGAGGTTGAATGAGTACACGGCCAATCTTGAGCATCAGGAGGAACAGCATTTCCCACGTGTATAATCATAAGTGAAGAATTTTCTTTAACAAAGTTTCCAAGTGAGAGATTTATCACAGATCAAGATTTATTTGACAAAAGAAATAAGTAATTTAATCAGGTTTAGGATGATGACAATACCTGTGAATTCAAAACTTGTTGTGCGACCGACGAATCATCATCCAAAGATTTAAAGTACACCTCCACCATATCTGTTGGTTCAAGGGCCACTTTTTTCCGCAATTTTTGAATTCTATTGACAATCTGCAATGGTCAAAGCTCAAAATTACATTCACTAAAATCTGTCCCCATCTATTCCCTATCAAATTGGCATTTTGCTAACATTCATAAGAGAAACAAAAGTCGGTCCATAGTCAAGGAATATATCTCAAGACATTCTGACGATAGACAGAGCAGTCCTTTTTATATCGATAGACAGCAATTCTTTTTTTTTTTTGTTGATATCATAACCTCCTAAAAATGTTAAATACATAAGGAGGTAATGTATCACATGAAAATTCACACGAGAAAAAAAACATTGACAGTAATATCCTTGCAAAAACATTTCTTATAGTTCAATCATTATGATTGGTACACATCCAAACTCTAAAATACTTGTGAAAAAAAAATGTAACATACCTCACGAGCAACCCCAGCTTCAAACAAGGATTCATCAGGACGCAAATCCAAAATTACCAAAACATCACCTGAAACATTAGACACCAGAAACTTTAGAAACGTGTGCTTATCCATACATTCACATACACAAACTTCTTAACTGACTACTCTATTTGATTCTTACCATCCCCAGCAGCATCAATCTCCTTGTCGGTTAATCCATCAGGACGTTTAAATTCCCGAATAACCTAGTTTAGAAAACAAGCACCCATTTATCCAAATGCATTAAATAGAACAAAACAATTTACAAAATAACCAAGCAACTAAAAATTAAACCTTGATATCATCCAACTTCAAACTGTGAGCAGCAATAGTGACTTCTCCAGCTTTCTCAAAAGCTAAGATATCTTTCTGAGACATACTTTTAACTTCTTTAGCAACAACTCCCATAGATTTTCCTAGGCGCTTTCCTAGCACACTAGAAGAAAATAGATACCGAAAGACATAAGTGCACAACATTAAGGCATTGAGTCCTCAAGAAAACAAAATTTGCATACCTGAACTCAGGCTCTGCACGGAGGGAAGCATATTTCAAAGTGTCATTACATGGGACAAGGGATCTAACATTAAGTTCCTCTAGCACATACTGCAGTGTGGATGTATACACAGTCATAAATCAGTTGAAACATCAAGAACGGAAAAGAAACCGAAAAGAAAATCTATGTATGAAGTAGAGCACACCATTATTAGAGCCATCTAGAAATTATTCTTGATGAAATACTGCTAAAAATACACTCAAGAACCTCATTTTTTCAGAAAAGCAAAGGAAATTCAGAGTTCTTATGTTCCTTGATCCAATAATAAAAAATCAACAGAAAATATTTCAAGATTACACAAGAAAGCAATTTAAAGAATTTAAACAGTTAAAATATAGCTTTCACACTAAGGTTGTTCATAGAAAGATGTCTTTCCAATGTTGTACTGAAACAATTGCTGCCATACATAAAAGAGTATAGTTGCAAGTAAATGATCATCAAAAGACTCATTTGCCAAGAGAAAATAGAAATACCAATTTACAACACCAGAAATTAGTAAAATGAGTAAAGTCTCAATAAAGTTCCATGACCAGGAAAGCCAAAATTTAGAAGGTGTCATCCAAAAACAGTGACAAATGGAAAAGCATGCAGTACCAACTCATCAAACTTGGGGCAGAAAAAGTGATTACCAGTCACCAACCAACAATGATGAAGAAAAATCAAAATAAAAATAATTCTACTTTCTCATAATCAAGGTAGAAACAGCACTGAACTAAGGTCAAAATAAGATCACAAAACTTATGAGAAACATAATTAGGTCCAAAATGCAGGAACATCTCAAGCACAGTATGAGGCCTGCCATGTTAATCACAAACCTCCTTTAGCTTTCCAGCAATGTCATCAAGAAAATCAGCATCAGGATGAACTACTACCATCTCTCTACAGTTAAAGATTTAATTATGTTAGTACGAGAAAAAAATAAGTAAAAACATTGAAAATCAGCATGAGATCAGCATAGGTGCACCTTAGTGGGGATTTCAGAGGTTTGTTGTGACGCTCTCGGATATTGCGTGCAAGATCAATGATGGTCATCATCCTCGAAACACTTTGTTCAATCCTTTCATCCCTCTGCAAAAGCATTAAATTAATGCAGGATAGAATGTGGTGGTAATAAAGAACAAACTATTAGCTTCCAAAAGAAAATGGTGACTAGTGTCAAGAATACCTCTCCCTCTTCTTCAGGAAAACTGCAGAAGTGAATGCTTTCCCCTAATCCAGGGGAAACTCTCCTCATATTTTGATAAAGAGTCTCAGTAAAAAATGGAGTGAATGGTGACATAACCTTACAAGAAGTCAGAAGCACCTGAGAACAAACAACACAGATTGCCTTCAGAAAATCATGTGGAACCTAAAACATCTTACTTTTATGAGTATATGAACCAGCATATAAAAATGAGAAATGAGATGCTATAGGCAAATACTTTTAACAATCATTTGAAATTTAAAAGTCTTGAGAGCAGGAAAAAGAAAAGATTAAATAGACAGCAGTTTTATTCCTGTAAAAGAAAGACGCAAATACAGGAATTACATCAAAAGCATGGCTGAAAGTTTATGACAAGAATGAGGGTATATGTGAAACATAAGTCAATAAGACATAAGTCAATAAGACAGATAACTAAACTAGTTTTGAGAATTTATAATGTATATATGTACACGATTCACAAACATTACTTTTTGAGAATTTAGCCCTTAAGTTTCATATGTACTGCTAATCCAAATGACTTGTTGAACATAAAACTCTTATAAGTAAAACTAGATTATATATCTTTGAGAAGGAGGCCTACTCCCTGGCACATAAAAGAAGTTGCCCGAGCTTATTAATAGGTGAAAAAATATTTTCTAATTTGATTTATTTTCCTCTGGTTCCACCACAATCTAGTTTATCTTAACACATAAAAGACAAGTGGATGATACATCAACGCATGAAACCGTGCGCACAAATGCTAGTCCTGGCACAAAAACCACAACACGATTTTCACATTTAATTAACATCATGAATACAGAGTTTCCAATCTATCAACATTAGGAGGAGATTACTATAGTCATACATTGTAAAGAGTAGAGAGAGCAGTCTGGCAGTCTTCTTCCCCAGTTCGACCTTTCAATCTCTTGCGATTTAATCGAACATATATATTTGTAAGGTTGTCAAGAAACTTCAAGAGGTATGGAACTACCTGCAAAGAGAGAGATATCAAAAGCAAAAATACTGATAGGTATTGCTGGCATGAAAATGTACATATCTATAGCAAGTTAAAATAATAGTCCACAGAAGAAAAAGAAAATTAGAAGATGACTCAACAGCGAAAGGACTTTATACAAAACTAACCGTGTAAAGTCTGTATGCATTCATTTCATTCCGGACAAAATGAACAAGACTCTGTGTGGCTGAATTGATCCACTGATCAAGCACGTTAGACGAATTTTGAAGTGTTGCTAATTCAATAGGAGTGAATGGTTTCAGTCCTTCAACTTCAAGTCTCTTTGCATTCTGTACAAGAAACCTATATGCATTGTACCATGGAAGGAAGACATCCTTCACCTGAATAAAACAGAAAAATGGATTATGATATCCAATTGTTGAAACATTAATCAAACACTAGTGCTCATTGTTAAGATCACGAAAAGACGATGCCAAACTGGTACATAAAACAGTTGACAGTCAATACTCACAACACCATAAACCCCTTCCTTTTTGAAACGCAAAGTTTCAGCTCGCACAACAGGAGAGTTTATAAGGTACAGTCGCAGAGCATCCTATACAACAAAAGAAAAAAGCATTAGAGTTTAATCTGACAGGGAAGAAAATTATGGCAAGAACAAGAATATACAAAGACTAAAATCTACCTGCTTGCAGAAAAAGACCCAAAAAAGTACAAATTTGTTTATCCTCCAGGTAAAGAGAGAAATACATAAAACAGCAAATAAGAATTTTATGGAGAACAAGAGAGAACTTACAGCTCCATAATCGTTAATAACTTCCATAGGAGAAGGATAGTTTTTCAGTTTTTTACTCATCTTTTTTCCATCCTCTGCTAATACTAGTCCATTGCAGATGAGATTCCTGAACGCAGGCTTCCCAAACAATGCGGTGGACAACACCATGAGAGTATAGAACCTGCGAAATCAAGAACCCGAATTCCCAAGTTCTTCAGATAGCCAACAGTGTGTGGCAGGATAGGAGAATGGGAAAGAAAGAACGAAATTGATGAATATCCTAATAAAGATATAACCTCTCTAAAGATAAAGATTCCACAAAGTGGCACCTAACCTGAAGATAACGATAAGCATGGCAAACTTCCATGTTCAAGGATTTAGAAACATATTTAACAACTTCTCCAATACATCTTGCTTGAAAAACATACTATGCATTGCGGATAAGTTAAGTATCAACAGACAATAATAAAGGGTGAAAAACTGACCATCCACGTGTTTGATCTAACCCTTCAGCCACAAAATGCCCAGGAAAGTTTTTCTCAAAAATTTTAACATTTTCAAATGGGTAATGGATATAAGCATATGGCATCGAGCCACTCTCAAACCAGCAATCAAATACCTGCAGAATAAACCAATACATCCAAATCAAAAGGCAAAGCTTAAGATTCAAGCAGGAAGTTCCACGTGGAATATTGAACAATTCAAAATATGCCCTTCTGATCCTTTCCTTGTAAGACTAGAGACGAGCCCAATCCTAATTTCATCAGAAAAATACTGTTTTTCACAAACATTACCAAGCTCCATAAGGAAACTCCAGGTTATTGACACGACAAAAACTCCCAAAGGCAAATCAAATTTTTATGATGACAAATGCCACTACTTATTTGCAGATAAACTGCAGGAAGAAATTGAATC